>VDFB02153274.1:0-20169 GCA_007258455.2 Sequoia sempervirens | reverse complement strand
GTCCCTTGCACAAGTCAAACTCAACATTTACTCTCAAATTCAAATTTGAAATCTCCCTCTGTTTGGCACATTGGCAAAAATGTGCTCATCCTCAAGCCTATCACAAGATGAAAAGTGTCCTCATCTCATTGGTCCAATCTTTGTCCCACATTCATCCACTTGGCCATTCTCTCATCAAAATAATCTATAAATGAGAGGCTTCATCCTTCAACAAATCTGGCACAACTCCAGAAATTTACAATCATTCATGTAAAGTCACTCTCTTTAGGAGAGATGATTTTTCCCACCATCACTCCATCTTCAAGGAATTTCATCATTTAGCTTATCTATCAAGGTTTGGGAAAGGGCTATTTTCAACAATAGCACCAATCCAATATGAAATAGGGTTTATTTCATGTTTTATATGCTTTAGTTTATCTTGTAATTTGTTAAATGCATTTAGAAACATGATTTATTATTTCATATGGATTCTTGAGTATTAGCTTGGTTTTAAAATACTAACCATTTGCAGATTTGGCATCCACAATAAGATACCCCATATTATTTCTAAAAATTACATAAATGCATGAGGTTACAATAATAAAAGCATTCAAAGGAGAAAATAGGTTCACTGCACTTGACATATGAAATTTCCTAGAAAGATAACAAACTAAATCTATTGTTGAAATGTTGAAAATGTAATGCTTTAGGTTTATGTTTTATGTAAAGAACAATGCAAATGCTTTAATTTTTTCACAATTTAAACATAGTATGAATGTACATGAGAAATAAAATAGTCAAATAATCCAATTCTTGAGAAAATTATATAATGCATGTTGTGTAAATTAAAACAATTATTAATGTAGAAGACATTGGGTTCAACAAAATGTGACATGGTAAAATGGGATCTAAGGCTAATGCTTAACCTAAATCACACATTTCACCATAAAGAATTAGGGGACACAAAAATAACCAAGAGAAACTATTTGTGTATTGTCCTTAAGGAAAAGCACAAAAATTTAGTTAGTGTTGTGGTCCCATTTATTATTTGATGATGGGATGTGGAATGTGAACGTGATGATTGATGTTGCAAATCTAGGTAAAAGAAGACTATAAAGAAAAATTGTTATATAATATAGAAAATTGAGAACATAATTGCAAAATCTAAAATCAAAATTGAAAAGTACAAATAGAGAGGAACCTAACATATAAATCTAGTGTAGAGTTGGCTAGATAGGGGCATGGGTGCCCTAGTCTAGAAATGGTGGTTTCTAGAGTTTCAGATCTTATATAGGTGCATCACAGTTTGTAGTTCTTTTTCTATCGAGATCAGATCCCAAAGTTCAACAATTTCAAAATAATCAACTTGTCCCAATTTCATGAGATAATGTGCTTAAATTCTTGTTTTATGGTTTTGAGGTCTTGAGATCTCCAATCCTCTTAAATCCACTCTAGACTAGTAAACCTACAAGAATAAAAAGTGGGGATAGTTTGAGTTATATAGGGGCTTGCCTCAATGAAACTTGTTTTGGTCTTTCCACCTCCAAAAATGGTTATGATTACAATGATATAAATAATGTACTCTATGAAGGGTCAAGGAAAATTGATGAAAATGAATGATAAATGACACTATAACTTACCACTCATAAATGTGTTCATTGTTCTATTAAAGTTGTTGGGCTCATCACATATAAGGATAAATGGGAGGATACTTGGAGAACCTTCAAGTCTCAATGATCATAACAAATAAACATAAATAAGAACCATCTTACAATGTATGAATATGGATTTTCTGATATATTGTAGACATGGAATTGACTAAAAGTGTGTTGTAGATATTTTTATCTTCAAATTTCTTTAATTTCCTTTAGGATTTACTTAAGAGAGAAAAACTACATTACATTTTCACATTGAGGAAAAGACCTATATTTATATTATTTTCAACATACTTTGCATTGACCATTATGAGAATCTAACAATTGATTTTAGATTCATAAACATATTGCGGTCGATAATAAATTTTTGAGATTTAGGGCTTGATTAGGAGGGACAAGGGCAAGGGGGACCTATCCAACCCTATTTTAATTTTTATGTGTTCGTTAAATAAATATTTAATTTAATTTCTAAAAAATTATAATAAAAAAGATAATTAATAAGCATAATTAGGCATATGCACTTAAGATACGTAGCCAATTTTTTTTCTCAAGTGTTACAATTTATGATACTACAAGTGATAAATATCAATACCATGTGACAGTATGTGCAGGATCATGATGGGCCAAAAAGTGGCAATATAATGGGTATGTGGCTGACGACTTCTTTTTTACCCAAAATTGATGAAATGAAAAGGGTTTTTAAATGAGATTCTCATATTTCCACCAATATAAATTATGCTTTACTATGAATTTAATAAGTAGTTATGACTCATTTTCTATTTGAATTACGACTAAAGTCTTGATTGATAGGTTGATTGAAAAACATCTATAGCTTTCAAACGATATCACATTTTTTTAATCCAAAACATGTGTCACATTCTATGATTTGCATACTATAGGATTTAAAAAAGAAAATTTGAATTTCATGAAGTTTTGACCAAGTTAAGGTGGTTAGACATATGAGTTTTTATATTTTTTAAAAGTTATAATAAAAAATTCATAATTAATTATTTATGTAAAAAAAATTTACAAAAAGGTATGCATCACATCGAAACATGAGTTCTCTACTTATATCTAAAATCTTATAAAAAAAATTATCATTTTATTATAGTTAGGGTAGTCAAACAGACACCTACTTATTTTTTCCCTGAAATTTAAGTACTACTCCATTGAAATTTCAAATTTTCACCAACTAGATTTTTTTTTAAAACAAACCTAGTAGTCTAGAAACTACATTCAATTTGCTACAAATTCTATTTTTACATATTTTTGAAATAATATAGATAACTTATTCAATTTTTTACATCAAGTTTCCTAACTCTAATTTTTCTGAATTTTTTGCCACTTAAGGGCCTATTTTTTCCATGTTGATCCTGCACATACCTGTGACATTTTATAATCTAAATTTCTATGTGATAATTCTTCATTTGAAAACAATGATGTCCTTTTATCTCACTTATCATTACCTAAAAACTCAAAATAATAATGATAGTGATAATGTATCTACCATATAACTAGTTGTGTCGAGAGGATATGAAGAATTAGAGGAGAGCGGAGAAAAATGATGTCAAGCAAGGTGGTGATGATCAAAACCAACTCAAAATGATCAAGTCCAAACTAGGAACTAGCTCTTTCAGCCATGTCCTCACAACTTATCACAAACTCACTCCTAGTTGCTTATAGCCATCCAAGTCTTCTTTTTGGGCTTATCTTTGAGATAAGGCCATACAGAGTCAAACTAAACACCATCTGAGATACACTTTAGGGTCTAACACAACATACCAAAAGGTTTCATGAGGTTTCTTTGGGACAATATAGAGAATCAATTGACTACCCTAGTTTTAGGCCACCAAATAGCCCACTTTTTTAAAGGAAGTACCCTAAAAAAACCTAGTTAATCCCAAGACTTAATGATCAGTCCTCAATTAGGTCATAAAAAATAAAAATCCACCATTATCCATTGGTGCCATGACCTCTAAGATGCTGAACCTTAAAACCCTCACATTTTCCAATTTCCTAAGAGGGTTTATAGAAAATCCTATCTCCAGGGCACATCTGACCCAACCAATGCCTCCAACACTTCTCAGTTGACCTGCACAAACTCAAACATCCATCCCATGGACAATTCCAACATTAGTTTGGAAAAACCCTGCTTCAATACTTGATTTTCACTTGAAGAAAATGTCAAAATCTACCCTAGGGTATCACCCAAAACTTGGCAACTTGCCTCCTCCACCCTCTAAACCATGAGAAAACTTAACCTACCATGGCAGGATTCATTCCACTCAGTTATAGACCTTGAAAATAGGTGGAATGACTTAGAATCTCATTTAACCCCAATCAAACCGTATCACCGGACTTCTACAGGCTGTCTCAAAAAATTGATGAAATCTCCCACAAATCTAAATGTCAAACTCCCAAACCTGGTACAAATATATGTTAATTAATGCCTCTATAAGAATCAATAAAATTCAAAGTAATTACCAACTATACATGATCTTACAATCCCTGGAAAGTGCAAACTTACAATGAAAATATAGAAAATAATGTATTTGATAAGAATGTTTCAATACAACCTTCCTCAATCCTTAATCGATACTTTTTGAGGCCTTACATACTTATTACATTCAAACTTAATGACCCAAATGTCTATAATTTCCTTTTGAACTCCGATGACCCTTCATCTTCTTGAAAAGTTGTATTTTTGCAATTTCTTGCTATGACAACTTTACACAATTTTGCAAATTTTGACATTTTGACACAAATGCTTAAAAAATGACCTAAATTACATGGAAATAGTCTCAATAGACCTTATTAAATGTAAAAATACCCTAAACTCCTATACTTAACATATTGACCCCCTAATGTAAAGTCTATGTGTTTGGTGCTCCTGCACCATACAAACCCTCTAAAAAATGACTCATGTCACATGAGTACTTCCTTGTCTTAGTTTCTCCTGGCTTTCCACATACTCTCTATTCTATAAATATCCTCCATTGGTTTAGACACTAAAATCTTGTATCATGCCCTGCATCCTTGATCTTGTTTGCACATAGATATGTCTCCATCTTTGTAATAAGACCTGATGGTTATATCCCACCTATTCCTTGATCAAAACGTGATAATGTTCATTCCTTCAAACCTACAAAAAAACACTTACCAAATTTCCCTTGAATTGAATTCCTCTTTATCTCAGCTTCATTCTTATATATTCCCTTTGGCTCTTTCCAAACACCCTTAGTTCTTTTTCCACTTTCTCCTCTTATCATTGTCATCATACCCTCTATCTTATTAGCCTATTGTACCATTGTACTGTCCTATCTATAACCCATCGTACTTGTAGATCCTACTTTCCCTATAACCTTGCTCCAAACCAATGGACACACCATTTTTCCTACCATGAAATTAGTATGCCAATTCGCCACCAACTCATCCTTTAATTCTATATCAATATTCACACCTGCTACAACAACATTCTTGTCTTCTTTCTAAACTTTTGAAAATTCCTTCTTCCCAAACATGATCACCTTAGGGCCTCTTCACCCTTACCTTTATCATCTTCCACCAGTGGAGTCAATGTAAATGTGTTCCCATCTTTCTATATGGTGTACATGTATTTTCTCTCCCATTGTATAGTGCATGCCTATCAAACTACTAGGGTCTACCAAGAAGTAAGTGGCAACAATCCATGGGTAAAATTTCACAAAGTACCTTGTCCTTATAGCCACCAATTTGAAACTCAAAAAAAGCTTGTTCATTAACCAAAATTGATTGCCCATCATTCAACCAAGACACTTTATATGGCATTTCATGAGGGATCTTTTTCAAATTCATTTTACTAACCATTTCACTTGATACCATATTCTCAGTAGAACCTAAATCTATTAAAAATTTGCATACCTTATTCTTGCACTTACATGTGGTTTTGAACAAAATCCTTCTTTACATTGGCTCCTTCTCTTTGGATGTCTTCAACAATTTCCTTCTCAGCATCAATGATTCTCCTACCTCTGGAGCAATAGATAGCTAGGACAGTTTTCAACTTCACTTTCTTCTTGGACTAATTGCACCTTCTTATCACTTCTTCTTTCACTCTCACTTGAAGTAGCACCAAAAATTTTAGGGCACCTGTATGATGGATGCCCAAACTCATTGCAATTATAGCACCTACTAGAAAATGTGTTTTCACTTCTTCCCCCTCCAAATCTCCCTCTAGTACCTCTAAATCCTCTTGTGAAATTAGAGCTTTTCTCTTTACCTTTACCTTTCCCTTCTTGTTCTTCACTTGATTTATTTAAAGTATGAAAGGTTCCTTTATCTCTTTGACTGTTGCCTCTACCTCTAATGGACTTATCTTGTCTCCTTTCTAGCTTTTCTTCCACTCTAATGGCTAACCAAAAACATTCTTCAACAAATTTTGGATTTTCCACAACCAATTCATCTTGAATGTTAAACCTAAGGCCACCCAAATACCTAGCAAATTTTTCAACCTCATCCTCTTGTCTACCTAATCTTATGATCAACTTATAGAATTCATTAGTATAAGTCTTAACATATAATTATTTTTGTTTCAGATTTTGGACTTTCTTATATAGTTGGAATTCAAAATCTTTAGGAAGAAACTTACCTTTAAGTTTTTCAAAGTCCCATGAAACTATCTTTTCTTGCCTTTCTTTCTCCTCTCAGCCTACTCATAGTCCCACCATAATAGTGCATGTCCCTTAAGTTTTTTCTTAGCTATCCTTACCTTCTATTCATCTAGCACTTCATCATACTCAAAGTGATTATCGATGGTTGAAATCCAATCAATTAACTCTTCATCATTCAATTTCCACCATACATGGGAAAATCAACCTTTACCTTGTGAGTATCGCCTTTGATAGCCTTAAGAAATTTATCCATCCTCTGATCTTCGTAGTATAATTCTTCATCCATGTCTACATACTCTTCTACCTCTTCTTCTTCATCTATTTCACTCAAATTACCCAACTTTTCCCCTCTTCTTTGATTTGACTCTAAGGCTGCAAGCTTTGCTAAAAAAAATTTTGTGAGACTCCAATATCTTGGCATGTTTCTCTTTTAACTCCTACAACTCTCTAGCAACACCAACATTCATAGGAGGCATCTTGTCATTACAACTTCCAACCTTCTTCTATGCAAACTTCAACCAATCACCTTCAAAAGATCTACTAACTGTGCTTTGATACAACTTGATGTCAAGCAAGGTGGTGACCAAAACCAACTCAAAATTATTAGGTCCAAACTAGGAACTAGCCCTTTCAACCCTATCCTCTCAACTTATCACAAACTCACTTGTAGTTGCTTGTAGCCTTCCAAATCTAATTTTTGGGCTTATCTTTTAGAGGAGGTCGTATGGAGTCAAACTAAACACCATCTGAGATACAATTTAAGTTCCAACACAACATACCAAAAGGTTTCATGAGGTTTCCTTGGAACAATATGGGGAATCAATTGACTGTCGCTAGTTTTAGGCCACCAAATAGCCCACTTTTTCAAAAGAAGTACCCTCAAAACACCAATTTAGCCCCAAGACTTAATGAAAATTCCTTAATTAGGTCATAAAAACTCAAAATCCACCATTATCCATTCGTGCCATGACATCTAAGATACTAAACCTTAAAAACCTAACTTTTACCAATTCCCCAAGAGGGTTTATAGAAAATCCTATCTCGAGGGCTTATCTAATCCAACCAATGCCTCAAACACTTCTCAATTGACCTGCAAAAACTCAAACATCCATCCCATGGACAATTCCAACATTAGTTTGGCAAAACCTTGCTTCAATACCCCATTTTTCACTTTAAAAGAACATGCAAATCTACCTTAGGGCATCACCCAAAACTTGACAACTTGCCTCCTCTGCCCTCTAAACCATGAGAACATGTAACCTACCATGGAAGGATTCATTCCACCAAGGTACATACATTGATAGTAGGTGGAATGACTTAGAATCTCATTTAACCCCAATCAAACCATGTCACTGGCCTTCTATAGGCTATTTCAAAAAATTGATGAAATCTCCCACAAATCTCAATGTCAAAATCCCAAACATAATGAAAATGAATTTTAATTCATGCCTCTATAGGAATCAATAAAATTCAAAGAAATTACCAACCGTACGGGACCGTACAATCCTTGGAAAGTGTAGACTTACAATGAAAATGCAGAAAATTGCGTTGTATTTGATAAGAATATTTCAATATAGCCTTCCTCAATTCTTGCTCGAGCCATTTTGAGGCCTTATATACTTATTACATTCAAAATTAACCACCCAAACTTCTATAACTTTCTTTTTAACTCCTATGACCCTTCATCTTCTTGAAAAGTTGCATTTTTGCAACTTCTTTCTATGACAACTTTACACAATTTTGCAACTTTTGACATTTTGACATAAATGACTCAAAAATGACCCAAATTACATGGAAATGGTCTCAATAGACCTTATTAAATGTAAAAATACCCTAGACTCCTATACTTATTATATTGAACCCCTAATGTAAAGTTTATGAGTTTAGTGCTCCTACACCATACAACCCCCCTAAGAAATGACTCATGTCACATGAGTATTTCCTTGTCTTAGTTTCTCCTAGCTTTCCACATACTCTCTGGTCTATAAATCTCCTCCATTGGTTGAGCCATTGAAATATTATATCATGCCCTACATCCTTGATCTTGTTTGCACATGGATATGTTTCCATCTTTGTAATCAAACCTGATGGTTGTCTCCCACATGTTCCTTGATCAAAACCTGAAAATGTTCCTACCTTCACACCTAAAAATAAACACTTACCAAATTTCCCTTGAACTGACATACTCTTTATCTCAGCTTCATGCTTATATCTACCCTTTGGCTCTTTCCAAAACCCTTAGTTCTTTGTCCACTTTTTTCTCTTATCATTGTCATTAGACACTCTATCTTATCAGCCTCTTGTACCATTGTATTGTCCTATCTATAACCCACTATACTTGTAGACCCTGCTTGCCCTATAATGTTGCTCCCAACTAATGGACACACCATTTTTCCTACCATGACATTAGTATTACAATAAAATAGATAATTAATAAGCATAATTAGGGATATGCACTTGAGATGTACATAGTCATTTTTTTTGTCAAGTGTGACAATTTATGATGCTACAAGTGATAAATATCAGTACCATGTGACATCTTATAATCTAAATTTCTATGTGATAATTCTTCATTTGACAACAATGATCTCTTTTTATCTCACTTATCATTACCTAAAAAATAGAATAATAATGATAGTGATAATGTATCGACCATATAACTAGTTATGTCCATAGGATATGAATAATTAGAGGAGAGCGAAGTAAAATAATAGATTAAAGTAAAATGTAAGGTAAGAATATTTAATCACACAAGTCATGTAAAGTAATATCTATGAGAAATATGTCATATGGTAAGCAATAAAATTCATATATAATTATAGAGCATGGTAATTATAAATGATATGGAGACAACATTGAAGAACCAATGTTTCCATTAGGATGGGAAAATTAAACTAGATATGTTTCCCTCAATGGAAAAAATCACCCATGTGGATGCATAGGAAACTATTATAGAAATATATACCACTAATATGAATTCTAAGAGCATGAAAAATAATGGATTTAAAGTAATATGTCACTAATGTTAATGTAGATCTTGGTAAGAAAATAATGAAATGGAGGAACACATGATGCCCATGATGTAAAAATATGGCTCTAAAGAGTAATTTTTTTATTATGTCATTCATGCTCAATAAGAAGAAATAATATAGGAAGAGTTATAGTTATTTCAAAAATAAAATTTAACTAACATACCCATTTTCTAAGTAGAAATAATATAATCACGATAACATTCCCCACTTATTACATTTTTCTTGCAAATATACTCTTGAAACCTCAAATTTCACCTTACCAAGAGACCCCCCTCAGGATAACAAAACATGTTGATTACACAAAACAAATGCACATTCTTGAGAATATGTTTTTCTTTAAAGAAATAAATATTGAATTAGGTGTTGTGATAGAAATCGTATGCATTTGGAAATGGTACAATTTCACCTACTTTAGGAATAACTAATGATAAATTTGACTTGATATCGCCTTGATCTAGTGTTGTGATGAGTTTCACACATCCGCATTAGGTTTTGGGCCCTTTTAAAGCTAAATAAACCTAAAGTATTTTCCTTAATTTAGTGTTGTAAAATGTATTTATTTACACCTTCACATTAAATTTAGGAAGCTTGTAAACTAAATGGACCTAATCTAGTGTTATAATGTATTTTACACATTCACATGGGATTTTGGGCCCTTTTAAGCTAAATAGACCTCATTTTCCCTTAATTTAATGTTGCAAAGTATATTTATTTACACTTTCACATTAAATTTTGGGCCCTCTTGCATTTATGACCTTAATATCATCATTAATAGGCCCCTATGACCCTATATTATACATCTCAAGGCATATTTTAACCAAAATACTAACATAGACCTAAAATAGGCTTAGTTTCTCATCTCCCCGACACTCTAGCAATTGAAATAGGCCTTGGGGAACCCATACACCACCTTAGGCATATGAGTCCCATCCAATTGGGACCCATACACCACCTTGGGTGTATGAGTCCCACCCAAATGGGACCCATATGCCACCTTGGGTGTATGAGTCCCATTTGGCCTATTTTTAAGGATTTAAGTGGGAAAACAAGGTTTTAATTTCAAATTTCTTCTATATTGGCCTTTGGTATCTAATAAATGGTCATTTGGATGGATTTCCTATATAAAAAATCTTTCAGATAATAATTTCACCTAAGCGAGACTAAGCTTACATGATATGAAGTCAAGCACTCAAGAGTTAAGCATTCTCAGACTTTACAAGATCATCAAGAGAGCACTCAAGATAATTTCTAAGGAATTCAAGGGTAGAATTCTCAAAAAATTATTACATCAATCCAAGATCCATTGCCATGTCAAGGTTATCAAGCATCAAACATGTTAGTGAGCTAGTGTTGTGATGTAGCATTGAAGATCCAAGATCAAGCATTTCTCTACACCTATTACCAAGATCAAGATCTACATCCTTCATGGCCATTTCATGTTGAGTTGTATATTTACAAGAAATCATTCCCAAGGAATCATTCAAGGTATCATTGTTCATGTTTTATGTCCTATGTTTCATGTTTCATGTCCTTGTTTCATTATTTCATCATTTGGTTTAATTACCTAAATGAGGTTTGACCAAGGCGAACCCCTATTCACTAACAATCAACACATTTTTCTCCTCTTTACATGTATGATTATAGATCTAAGTGTCTTGGAGCATGAAGGATCATTGAAGATTAGGTTACAAGCTTGGAGAAAGTTATCAAAATTTTCCCCTCATTTACAAGGTTGCTATCCTCCCAAAAAGGTCATCTACAAGTTTGAAATCAGGGTTTCAAATCTAGAAACAAAGTGGAATAGAAAGAGCATATGTTGAACACTAGATTCAAAATTTTAAGTTCTAGAAAGCCCTAATTGGACTCATACCATATTCTTGGCATATGAGTCCCAATTTAGGTCATTTTTTAGATTTTTTAGTTTTAGATACCCTTTTTCCAAAACCCACGTCCTGCATAGAAACCCAGATTTGGGATTGATACGCTCATACTAGCATATGAGTCCTAGTAGGCTTAAATTTTAGGTTATTTAGTATTTCAAGTCTCCAGGTGCTCCTCTATACTTTCCACTTTTATGTTCTAATTTATTTGCATTTATGGTTCATTTAGGAAAGTTTCTTGCATCATTGAGTTCAATCATTAGAACTTGTATTTCATACATTTTTTCAAGCCCTAGCTTGGTGGTGAACCCCTTATTCAGCCTCAATTAGTCTCTAAACATACCCTAGGATACCATATTGTTAGATCTCTTTCCCCTTTCTTCATTGGATTAAGATCTCTAGGGTGTCCTTAAGTGTAGCAAGTGTGAAATAGGAACCCTATCCTTGTGATCTATTCCTCAAAGTTGGGGAGTACTATTTTCATTGCCACAGGTGTAACTTCATCAAGTTGCCTCATAACTCTCAAAAGGGTGTATTGCTCAGATCAATTCTTGAGTTCACTAATTATCACAGGTCCCCAAATTACTGAATCACATATCCCTAGTAGAATTATTATACAAAAATCCATTAATTCATCAAGTTGTCTCATGACCCTCAAAAGGGTACAATTATCTAGATCACAACTCATCAACTCTCTAGATAAAAATCTACATTGAATTCACCAAATTCCTTACATTTCTTCAAAATAAAACTTCACAATATATATAGTCTTTAATTTTGATACCATCAATAGAGAACACAAAAAAATTATGCAAAGCACCATCTCTAAGCGGGAAGCTAACTTGAGATGATGGAAAAACCTTGACCCTTGAGTGCTTCTAGCCTCCAATAATGAAAGCTCAAAGTATGAATCCATTCCTAGTATCTTTAAAATAATAATCATCAACAAAAGAATCATCTAGTGGATCCTCATCTCAATACAATATTCTCTAGGGTCTATCTCAATCACCTTGAGTTCTATGCTATGAAATTCACTTATTACAAAGAAAAATGTCTCCTTTTCTCACTGGGTGATAAACTTCCAACAAATAGGGCTTTACATAACATTGAGACATTGGTGAACATCAACCACATATCCCATATAAATCATGATTTTGAATACACAACCTTGTTTATTCTAGTCTCATTTACCAAAGAAATAAAAATTGTATATGCCCTCTTCTTCCCCTTAATAATGATTGTTTCTTCATGAAACAACTATAATTTTTTTCATGCTTTCTAAGGAGAGGAAACCAACCAAGTTATTAGCATTAATGGCTTCATCAAAAACCATTCAATCCACTTCCTTATTTTTAGTAGAGTATTTGTCTTTATATTCATACTTAGAAGAGTAGACATCACAAAACATGCAATAGGCTTGGAGGTTTTCTTCAGCTTGATGAAACACATTCTGTAATTCCTATAATAGAAAGATGAGGATGATAAAAATATCTTATCTACCATTAATAATGCCTCAACAGATGTTATCTCAACATATCCTTATCTTCAAATGATATTATGCTAGTCATTTATGTATTTCATCATGCAGTCTATAATAGTGGTAGATATTTTTTCCAAGATATGCATAAATAAAATGAATTTAGATAGTGGGGTGATCCCACAAAGTAGGTTTACAATTTCTGGGAGATTCTGATTTTTGCTGAAATCACATATTTTTATAAAATATAATGATTTAAGCCTTAAAAAATTTCATTTAAATAATTCCAATTGAAGAGGGTTTTATCAAACTACCTTAGATCAAACCCACTTGGATAGAAGCCCGCTAGTTTTAAACCATACCTATAACGAAGTCTCCTTTACACCTATCAAAATATTGATAAAAAACCACTTTTGATTTTCCTTTTGGGGGATCAAATTAATTCATTTAAATTTTTTTTTTGTAAGTATCTAGTCCTTATTATTAGCTTCCCAAAAAGCATAATTTTAAATAAATTTAATTTTATTATTATATTTATTTTTTATTTTTATGAATGTAGGTTTTTTCATCAAAATCAAGCTCTTTGTTCGCACATGTGGCAAAATAGAAGATTATAAAAATGAAAAATATGAGTGCACTATTTATTGAAGTCCTTGATCCAACAAAAAAAAAAATTGAATTTCGATACATACAAAAAAGTTGTGTTATATAGTCCCTATTCTGAATTGTAATTGGTTTGAGTTCAAAACTTGATTAAGGAAAAAATATTCAATAAAACACTATGAAACCAATTGGAAGTACTAGATATCATAGTTACAAATCTAAATTCAAAAAAAATAGAATTTTATCCTTCATGGAAAATAAATTATGTGTTATAATGTGTCACTCCTTAAAAATGGTGTTTACTAAAAAACTAGTTTTGAAGGAGATGGAAAAAGAAGTGCAATCTAATTCCAAAAAACTTGAAAAAATATATTTAGAATCTATAGAAAAAATGTCACAAATCACTAGTTTGCATCATCTTCAAATTCTTCATGGTTTAGCTGCTATAGGTGTCTAAAAGTGAAGATTTAGTTAGAAAAAATTAGTTCAGTGTCCAGTTTGGCCAAAAATTGTAAACCAATATTTTGAGATCACCCAGTGTACAACCTTATACTAATATTAATTCCACATTTTGCAACAAAAAATCATTAATAAATTTTAACAAGGACTTAAGAAAGTTATTGAGATCAATAGGGAAGGTATGTAGGCATGGACAACCACAAATTTATGAAATGCCAACAAATGCACAAAACATCAAGGAAAACACTAGAAATTGAACTAACATAGAATTTTATTATATATTTAAATTTATACAATTTGAAACTTAAGAGACCTATTTAGGATTTCTCAAATTAGTTATAAAAAGTGGATCAAATGATGAATAGGAAAGCTCAATAAGGCATAAAATGATAATACATTAGTGATATTTCTTGGAAGATTTCTTGTTAATCATGGATCTAGTAGCTTTTCAGTACATTAGGAATGGATTCATTGTAATGATTCTAAGCTACCCCCAAACCAAGAGAAAAGTATGACTAAATTGAAGAAACATAACTTGACCAAACAAATACAAACTGAAATAGTTCCCTAAAGTGCAAGAAAAATAAAAAGAAACATGTGAAAATAAAGCTTCGAGGAAAATATGATGACTAGAGGAATAAATTATCTTAATGAGTACTTAAATGTGAAAAAACTAGCTTTTAAAAGTAAAATACTCTAATATGTTCATTCTTTTAAAATCAACCTCAAAAGCATGGATTGAGGTGTATCTAGTTGACTAGGATATGTAGTTCTTCTCCATTCAACCTTGAACATTGGAAAGTATTAGCTTGTTTACAACTAGTTATTATGTATGATCCACTCTAAATTACATAAAAAATTGTATCTATTCTATCCTTTTCTCTATATTCATCCCCTTTCAAGATCAAATATCCCTCCTTAAAGGTCATATGAACTACTCTCTTATAAAATATCCTCTTGAATTGTGTGTGATGAGCTTCAAGGGGGTTCATGACTTTGGTTATGTCTCTTATAACTCCATTAACTTAGCTAGTCTAACTATAATTAAATTATTTTTTAGCATTTTTACTTGTTAAAGCTCCAAATAAAGTAAATACAATGATAGAGGAAGCCTCACTTCTCTGCCATAGACAATAATGAAATGAGAGTTTTCAATAACTCTTTTCTAGTGTAATATTCTCATCACAAAGAGTTATTTTTAGCTTAGTGTGCCAAGATATTATATTTTCCTCCTATATCCTTTTGATTATTCTAATCAAGTTCTTGATAGTTTACTCAATCAATCCATTACCTTGAGCATAGTTCTTTGTTGAAGTCCTTAAGTAGATGTCATAACTTATATCCCATGCACTAATTTGAATATTAAAAAAAATAAAATTGTACATTATCTAAAATGATGGTGTAAGGAACACCAAACCTTGTCAAAATACCTTCTAGAAAGTTCAATTTTCAAGGTTTAATATATTCCTTGAGTGCAACTACTTATGTATACCTTACGAAATAATCTAGATGGTTGTCAAAACCCATTTGTGTCCAATACTAGATGGTGGATTAATAATGTGAATTAAGTCTAAACCCCATTGGACAAAATTTTAATCAACTTGAATAGGATGGAGACAAAGGGCATATAATATTTGCTTTCTTCTAATATAAGCATAATTTTTATAATTTTAGGTATGGACAACCTCAAAAGCTTGAATGTTTGACAAACACACAAAACACCAAAAAAATCCTTTAATTATACTTTTCAATGGAATTTTGCAACCTTTTATACTTAAGAGACCCATTCAATATGTATTAGATCAATTATAAACAATGGGTCAAATGATGAATAGGAAGGGCTAATAAAGCATAAAATGGCAACAAAAACCTAATTCAACATTCACCTTGACCATTTGTATATACACTCTCCATATTCTATGTAGATGATTATATGTGCCTAATATCTATTGAACATCTAGAATAATGAGAGGGGGGGTGAATAAATATTCCATAAAACCATATTAAAATCCACTTAAACATTATCACAATTTTGACTGAATCAGTAGGAGAGAACATAGAAACAAGTCAATGCAACCATACACATGCACACCAGGATTTTTACATGGAAAACCTAAAATGGGAAAAACCATGGTGAGGGTTAACTCACAATATATTATATTGAAATACAAAATATTAAGGGGCTCACTGCTAGGAATTGTTGTACTTAAAAGGTTCATTGCTTGAGTACTAAATATGGCTAACTGCCAAGATACAATGATAGTGGCTCACTCTCAAAAGATTGAACTGATAGGATACACCTTCAATGTGTAGGGTTCAGTTCCACTGAAGCTCAGAATAAGTATTGCCTAACACAATAGTTGCTCAACAAAACTATACTGACCCACAACTGATAAAGCATTTAGGCTCTGACCTTTCTTCCACACACTTTTCTTTTCCACACTTTCTTCTCCTTCTTCGCTCACTCCATCTCATTCCTAAAAACATCTTATATATATACAAGTAGATATTATTCATCAATTAGGTCAGCCTAATTAGATGAATACAAAAATAATCAAAATATTCTTCATCGACATCATATAAGATTTAAACATTTTATCCACATAGTGCATTATACCAAGTCGACTATCATCCATAAAACATAACTATTCTTCATAATATATTGCATACATTGAGTCGGACAAGACTAGAACACAAATATCCAAACCAACAAGTAATCCTCAAAGAAAACACCTTCTAGATCTAAGAACACATTAATTTCCCATCATACTACCAACATAGACACTATCAACAAAACCAAAACATAAGAATGTTCACCTTAGTATAATGCGAGTCTCCCATACAATATGCCACACACGAACAATAATAGGATACATAGTTAAACTCTTTCAAAGATAAAATTAAATACTAGGTTTTCAAATGGAGGAAAAGACTTATATTTATATGAGTTTTAACATTTTTTGCATCGTTTTGGGCTTGCATGGCTATTCTTCAAGGGCTTGTGTGCCATCTTGTTCAATGTTGGTTTTTGTTTATCATTTTTTCTCTAGACTGTTTCCTTTATTTTGATACTTGTTGGGTGGTCTATTCTCTTAGTTATTTTTGAGTTGTTGGTTGGGTGGCCTATTTTGTGGTTGTTGTTTTGTGTGCATTTGAACTATTGGTCATGAGGCCTATTTCTTATAGCTTTTTGTATGGGATGAAGGTCCTAAACCTACTTTTCTAATCAAAAAATATTTTGCATTAACCATTATGACAAACTAAAAATTGGTTTTGGATTCATAAATGTCGAGTAATCATGCATTAGCTAATAATTAATTAATCTTTAATTGATTATTAGTCTAATTTATTTTCATGCACTTAAGCTAAACTTAGGAGTGATTTACTAAATTAACTAGAGCTATTATTAGATCATTCTTTCTCATTGTATGAGATGTTGACAATTGTCATGATCTAATCCCTTTATCATTTAGGGCTTCTCCTATATAGCATTCAACCCTCATTGCATTATTATCATTCCTTTGATAGAACTCTCAACATTTGAGGACTCTTGTTTTTCCTTGAAGATTTTTGAGGTTCATTATATAGCTTTATCCTGTTGAGGAATATTACAATTCTTTCTTTGTAGATCTCTTGCATGTAAAGTGTTTTTGTTTCTTGTTTGATACATGGTATCATGACAACAAAAAAATTTTTTGGTAGTCAAATATTTTTTCCTAGTGCACCAAAAAAAATTTGTGTTCACCCTTTTCTAGATGGTTCCTAGTTTTCTAGTGGACTTATATTTCCTACCTTTTTCGATGAATCTCAAACTTTTTGACAAGAATCTTTCCTAGCATATTCTAACAACTAGCTTTACCAGGGGATAGATTTTTTTTTTGGTAGCTAGGGAATATTTTGTTGATGTTAATAGTATGGACTAGGGTAGGTCCCTCCTCTTTGGACTTCCAAGAGTAGTTTTTTCTTTTGGCCATAACTTGGGTTTACGATATCATTGTTTGGAAAATAAGATGTCATCAAAAATTTGGTTACACTAACTTTCTAGTGGTGTAGGTATCATCACCTATTTTTTCATGCTAGTGTATTCTACAACCTGTTGAAATTAGAGGTGTTGTTTTCAATCCTAAGCTCATAAATTTTGACCTATTTCTTCACTTTCTATGATTCCAGTGGCATTGGAATGGTATTTTAGAGCTCTTCACAACCATTCATACAATTTTTCTAGATTTTTCTCAAAGTACATTTTATTCAATTTTTTATGTTTTCACGCACTATTGAATTACTTGGACACTTCAACTCCTGGAAACTTCTTGTTTTCATGGGATGACTAGTTTTTGGTTGTTCTTTATATATTTTTAGTATTATGTCATGTTTTGGTATTGTATACATCATTTTCATGCACATTCTCTTTTATAGACACATTGAGATAAATTGTCATTCTAGTATATATTTTTTGGGGATTTTGCACATCAAGTTGCGCCTTTTGTACTCGCACTATGATGTAAAGTTTTCATGGGGGTTTTATGTTTTCCTTTGGTTTTCCATCACACCTTATTCAAGTGAGTTTCCCTTCAATGATAGTAGTGAATCTCAGTAATTCTTGCCTCATGCAAGTGTGTCTTAGTTTGCATACCCTTTTATTTATAAGTTATTTAGATCTTACATACAGTTCTTGGTTTCACATAGTTTTAGAGTATCTATCTTGGCTCTCCCTTTTTAGCATTATGAGGGTTTCTACTATTGGTGAGAATGCATCCTTGGTTTTACATTTGAGTGATTTGCATATCTAGTTCTTGTTCCTACGTAGTTTTGGATGCAACATACATCAATAGCTGGTTACATGCATTTTGGTGAGATGGATCATTTACCATATGGACACTCTTGCATTCCTATTTCTGGAGGTTCTTTATTTTATCACTATATTAGTCATCATTTTATAGTTTTCTACAAATTCTTCGTGTTTCATTCATGTTCTACATGTTCCTCTCTTTTTGGAATATTATTTTTGTTGGATGCTTCTTAGTCCTTAACCTTGATTTGGAGGCTTTTTCAGTCCTTCATTCATCTTTATCTTTTGGAGAGGAGTTTTCTCCTATAATTATTTTGTCTTTTCTCCTATTGTGAGAGATCTTTTGTTTATAGTACATGGGTACCTCACTAGGCCTTGTTTGTCAGGACCCATCATGCATTCTTGTTTTAGGGTTTTTAGCTAATCCCTATGTTCATCTTAAGGGGGTGTTAGATTAATCATGCATTAGCTAAAAATTAATTAATCTTTAATTTATTATTAGTCTTATTTATTCTCATGCATTTATGCTAAACATAGGAGTGATTTATTATGTTAACTAGAGAGCTATTATTAGATCTTTTTGTCTCATTGTATGCCTTTGATAGAACTCTCAACCTTTAAGGACTCTTTTTTTTCCTTGAAAATTCTTTAGGTTCATTCTATAGCTTTTTCTTGTTGAGGAATATTGCAATCCTTTGTTTGCAAATCTCTTGAATTAAAGGTTTTTTGTTTGTTTTTGATCATGTGGCTCATTTTTTTACAAGTCTAACAATAAACATATTGAGGCTCACAATAAATGTTGAGATTTAGGGATTGATTAGGGGGGATATGGGTGAGGGCACCCTAGTTCAACCCTATTTTAATTTTTAACTATTTTTTACATAAATATTTAATTTCATTTCCCATATTTAATTTAATTTTCCAAAAATGAAAATAAAATAGAAAATTAATAAGAATTAGGCACATGCACTTTAGAGGGAGCCAAACATAGTGTGAAATTATCAATGGTGAAAATTTATGATGCTACATTTAGCCCCCACTTTAATGAGTGTATGGACTTATGCTCATAGTCACACTAAATTACATGGATAAGAAAAGATTGATTTTCATTACAACACTGAAGGGGTAAGATGAAACTATGTTGGAAGGTGTGATAGCTCCCAAACTCATGATCTTGCAGAAAAATAATTTCAAGATAAAAGGAATGCACACACACATAAGACATGATACAACAAAGGAAAAATGAAAACATGAAAGGTATGGTGCTCATGAACTAGCCAAATCCATAGATTATTATTACAATCCATTCCCAAGAGATGCCATCCATAATTCACAAGCTAGAAAATTCTAATATTTGTTAGGTGGCTCATGAATAATTTTGTTTTTCCATATACTAGTAAACTCCAATATTTATTAGTTAGGATTCACAAATAAGGTTAAAGAACCATAAGCTAGTAAAGTCCAATATTAACAAGGCAAGCTTCACAAATAGAAAATGTGAACAACCTAGGCTAGTGAAATCTACTACTCACTAGGTGAGTTCCATGTCAACAATGTCAAAAATTATAGGCCAATAAAAAAACGTTGTTTGTTGGTGAACCCCAACAAAGTCTTACAATATGATTGAAAGATATTATGATCATGTC
>VDFB02153273.1:0-15950 GCA_007258455.2 Sequoia sempervirens | reverse complement strand
CAATCCATTCAAATTAAGTAGGATCGACTAACACTCCACTCAAATTAATTATCTAATAGTTGACCTTTTGTAATTATACTTTTGACTTAGTTTATCTTTGTTTACTTCTAATTGCTACCTTCATAAATAATAATTGTTTCCTCAATGATATATGTTCATTTCTCTTCCAAAATAATATGTTCACTTCTTTCTTAACATAGGTATAATTTTTTCTCTTATCATTACTTTAAATTAAATGATTTAAATATATTTATATATTGCATTTGTCTTGTATGATCACAACCTTCTCACCAAAAAAATCACTCCATTATGAGTTAAATCACTTGTATATCTCACACATAGCTTAGGTGATTAACATGATTATACATATGTATACTTTGGTAAAGGTGGTTGACCAAGAATGAGTATGATATATTTTTTTTTTTGTCTTTCATAACCACCAAGGTAAGTTGGCCAACATTAGTTGATAAAGTAATTCCAATTTGGGGTGCCATTTAGAAGGGATCAATTAGCATTGAGTTAATTAATTAACATCTTTCATTGCTACTTGTAAGCTTAAGAAGGTCGACACACTTGATTGATGATTAGTGGCCTTTGGCCTATTCTTTTCACATTAATGGAAATAATTACTTTTGATGTTCTTGTCCATACATCTTAATCTCCACAACAATCTCTTAGACATCAATTGCACCAACAATCTTGGTCTTTGATATTAAGAATAATAATCATGTTCATGCACTTGACATCAATATCACTGTGACAATCTCTTCATTCTTATCTTAACATTCTCGTCCATACATCTTAGACCAACAATCTCCATGAAAAACTCTTTGACAACCTTGTATACCTTTGACATCAACTACAAACATTCCAAAAAGGGGGGATGAATGGTCTCTCTTCATCTCTCTTATGGGGGGGTCTTTTTCCTTGAATGGGGTTTTGTCCTCTCATTCTTCATGGAGGGAATTTTTTTATTTTCTCTTTTTGGGAGGAGTTTTCTCCCACTGAGTTTTCTCCTTTTCTCTATTTGTGAGAGATTGTATTTGCATATGTACATGAGTACCTAACATTTCCTCATAGCCATGAACCATTTTGTGCCATTTTCATAATATTAATCCCTAAGTTATACTTAAGGGGGGTGTTGGTGTAAATAGGTGTTTTAACTATTTAGGTCCTATTTACATATTAAATCCACATAGGTCCTAGGAGGGAATCTTTCTAGTTAGCATTAATTAGGAGGGAATATTTCTAGTTAAGTATCTATTTTAACTTATCTTTTGGCATTTAATGCTTGTTTCCTAAGTCATTTAATATTTGTTGAGGTAGTTGTCTCATTTTTCAAGATTAAGATACATGTCAAGATCTTGTCTAATCCTATCTCACAACTTGCCTTTATAAGCAAGGCATCACATGTACATTAATATATTCAATATGGAAAGATTGCATCCATAAGCATAACATGATATTTCTACCATTTTTCTCTTGTGGAATTTATTTGTGTCTTGTAGGTGATCCTAGGGTGTTGAGGAATTCACCATAAACTCCTACACTTGTTTTGTTCATTTCCAAGGTGGATAAATGTTAAAAATGTTCCTCTACAAATGTGGGTTTTTTGTCCCAATTGTTAAAACCTATTGGTATAATTCTTCTAATTGAGGACATCAAATTCACCTTACCTCATATGAATGCTAGAATGTTGGTTTCCTTTAATACTGGGTTGCAAATCCCTAAAATAATTGAATTTAAAATAGATGGAATTTTTTTTAGCTATGAAATAGAAGCCTTAGGGGAGTTGAATTCTTGCTTTTTATACAAATTTGATGGTCACAAAAAAAGAGATCACGCTAAAATTATAAATAATAAAAGAAACAATAGACCTTAGAGGGTTAAATTTAGAAGTCATGATGCACAAAAATACTTAGAAGAAGAAATAAATGTGGGTATGGAATGTAATGTAAATAATAGTAATGAGGTTGAGCCACAATCTTTCTTTGAGGATAATGTGCAAAATGGAGAAGAGGCTAACCCTAATAAGGAAATGATTAAAAATTGTGGGGAGGAAGGAAATGGAATTAATGAATCTTTGATTGAACTGAATAAGATGGAATGTCATCTTAGTAATAAAAAATGGTTCCAAATGAACTGAATGAAGTTGACAATGCTACTAAAGGAACAAATGTTACTGTTCCTGTAAAGGAAAAGGAAAGTGTGTTTCATAAAAAAATAATGCACACAATATTATGCTAGATAATCTTAAAGACCATATGAGAAGAAGAAAGGTTGAGAGATCCCCAGACCCTCCAGAGGTTGAAAATTTTGTTAATTCAGATGGGATACCATATGATTATGAATATAAAAAGGAAAATAGAGATATTGAGTATTTTATCAAATAAGGGAAAAAATAAGCTAAAGAGGAAGAAAACAAAAATAGGAAGGATGTGAGTAGAACTAATAGTTCTTAAAATCCCGGGAAATAAGGCAAAGGAGAAGGATTTCCTTCCTATTTTGATAGGCTCTATATGAGTCAAAATAATCCCCACCCCCTTCAAAGATGATTATAAATTGTATAATTTGGAATATTTAGGAGCTGGAATCTCCACGAAGAAAATATGTTAAGGCCTCTTTACAATAGTAACAAAGACCTAGATTATCTTCTTATACAAGAAGGAAAAGTGGTGGATTTCTAGTTGCACAATGCAACAAGGTTTGGATGGAAAAATGTTGCTATCTTTCACACAAATCATCAAAAAGGAAAGGGTGGAATAAATTATTAATAGGGAAAAAGTGGAAATCTTATATTATTAATAATGGCTATTCACCCCACAATAGATGTATTTGCGTAACTTTGGAAAGAAATAATCATAATTTTGGAATTTTCTCAATCTATGCCCCAAATGACTACAAGGATAAAATAGAATTTTAGATATGGTGTGTTGCTATTCTACCCAAAGTAACTTGGATTAGTGGGGGGGACTTTAATATGATTGAAAATAAAGAAGACAAATCTGGAGGTTATTCCTGGGGATGGAAAGGGAATAGGCAGTATTATTGGACTAGAATGAAAAAAGTTGAAACTATTTGACCCCATGGACGAGAATAAGAAAGATAATAAGAGTATTTGGTTTACTTGGTGTAATAATCAAATTGACAACAAAAGAGTTTACTACAGACTAGACGGGTTCTATGCTAATGAAGATGCATTGTGTTTTGAAAGTAGAAAGGATGCTAACTATATTAAATTAGAGCCCAAAATATTATCTAATCTCACCCAATTGAAACAAAAATTGTATTTCAATCTCATGATTATAAAACTAATGAAATTAAAGAAAGTCTCTATAAACTAAATGTGAAGATTTTGAAATATCAAGATTATATGGAAGGTATCAAAACAAGGATACTCATTTTCACTTGGAGTGTCATTATGTTGCTGAAATTAATCTACTAATCTTGGGAAAATCTACTAAATGAGAGGCTCGAAATAGTTTATTTTGTCCATTTCTATGTTGGTTTTAGCCTCTATGCTTTATCTCGAGTGTTGGTTTGATTTCGTGTTTTGTTTGATCATATTACAAATTCACTCACATTGAGAATATTTTCATGCACAAAATATCATATTTGAGGTGCCTAAAGAAGGAGGATTTGATCTTCCCACCATTTTAAAAAATCAAGAGAAATCCTCCATATCACTACA
Source organism: Sequoia sempervirens (assembly GCA_007258455.2). Lineage (NCBI taxonomy): Eukaryota > Viridiplantae > Streptophyta > Pinopsida > Cupressales > Cupressaceae > Sequoia > Sequoia sempervirens. Next base: position 12,259 of record VDFB02153273.1, on the reverse strand, counting down.
AGAAAAAAAACAATTCATAATAATTTTATAATAGATGTGTGAATTTTTGCAAATATGCTAGGGTTAGATCCTTCATTATTTCATCATTTAATAATTTTTCTAGATGCAAAACTAGTAAAATAAAAAATCCACAAGATGCATCCCCAAATAGAACTATTAGTCAAGATCCTAAAATCTCATTTTTCGAAACATCCCTATTAGTACAAGAAAAACAAAAAATAATAATAATATTTTATAATAGATGTGTGAATTTTTGTGAATATGCTAGGGTTATATCCTTCATTATTTCATCATTTAACAGTTTTCCAGACACAAAACTAGTAAAATAAAAAATCCATGAGATGCATCTTCAAATAGAACTATTAGTCAAAGTTGAACTTCAAAATTTGCTAAATGTGGGGTTTATTAGGCCTATTGACTATCCAAAATGGGTATCTAATCTTGTCCTAGTTGCTAAACCCATTGGGGGCATCTGTATATGTGCCAATTTTTGGTATTTGAACAAAGCTTGTCCTAAGGATGATTTTCCACTACTCGACATATACATGATTGCAAACTTGATAGCTAGACATGAATGCTTTCCTTAATGGATGGTTTTTTAGGGTATAACCAAATACATATCACCCTTGAAGATAAAAAAAAAATAGCTTTCACGTATCCTTGGAAAACATACTATTGAAGTGTAATTCCCATTGGCTCAAAGAATGTTGGAGCCACATATCGAAGGTCAATGACAAAAAATTTCATGATATTTTTCATACCATGGAAAATTATGTGGGTGACCTACTGGGTAAATCCATCACAAGAGAAGGTCACCTATTAGTCCTTTCTTTTTAGAGACTAGAAGAGTATCAAGTGAGGTTAAATCCAAAAAAGTGTCTTTGGTGTAACTTTTGGGAAATTACTTGGATACATTGTTTCCAATAGAGACATTGAAGCATATCCAACTAAGGTGAAAGAAATAGTTCAAATTCCTCCACCAACTAATTTGAAACAATTGTGTAGTCTCCAAGGTAAGATTCAAGAAGTTAGGCATTTAAAATCCCTATTAGTAGACAATTTTCATCCTTTTACACATATCCTACATAAAAATGTCACATTCAAATGGGATGATAAATATCAACGAGCTTTTCAATAGTTGAAAGATTATCTAGCTTCACCTCCAGCATTGATGTCACTAATTCAAGGAAAACCTTTGATATTATATCTCTACTAATATAGTTACATTAGGTTCCCTTCTTGCATAACACAATGACATAGAAAAATAAATGGCTATCTACTATATTAGGTGTACATTGGTAGGATATGAGATTAATTATACTCTAATAGAACGAGTATGTTTATCAATTATTTTTGCATCACAAAAAATGTGACACTATATGCTTAACCATCAAACAAAGATCACCTCTAAGGTTGATCCCTTAAAATACCTCTTGTCTAAGGCTATACTCACCAGCCATATATAAAAATAGTTCATGATACTAAGTGAATTTTACATTGAATATGCAGATCATAAAACTATAAAGGATAACTCATTGCTGAACAACTAGAAGACACACCAATACATTTAGATCATCCTCTCATCTCATAATTTCCAAATAAAAAAGTCTTGATCACCATCACTTCACCACACTTATGGAAGTTATATTTTGATGGCTCATACACTCAACATGGTTCAAGAGCCGAAATTATTTTTATCACCCCACAAGGAGAATGTATCCTAAAATCATATCGACTAGCTTTCCCTTGCACAAACAATATTGTTGGGTATGAATATTTAATCATAGGTCTTAGAATGGATATCTAGTGGGACATCAAAGAACTTAAAGTCTATGGAGATTCTAAATTAATCATAATACAAGTAAAACATGACTATCAAACAAAAGATGAAAAATACTCCCTTATAAGAGGATGGTGGATAGCTTTAAACAATACTTTTCAATCATATCTTTTGAAAAAATACCAAGGTTGAATAATAAATCTTCCAATTCCATGACCAATATTGGGTCTCTTTTAGATATGCCTCATAATAGTCAATGTCATGAGTTCTTGGTGGAACTTTTGATCCCAACCTTCAATGTTATAGAGAGTATGAACTAGTATACAAAATTGTTGGTACCAACTCCCCATGGTATCATGATACTTACATGTACCTTCATGATAACACCCTTCCATCCAACCTATCTAGTAACCAAAAGGAAACATTCATATTTTTTCCTCCCATTCTTGTTATCCTTGGCAATATATTATATTGGAGTTTCGATAGTATCCTTCTTAGGTGTATAAACTCGAAAGAAGCTAAAAATACATTACATAAGGTACATGAAGGTGCGTATGGGTCACATTCTAGTGGTTCTATCCTTGTCAAAAAATTATTGTGAATGGGATACTATTGGTTGGCTATGGAACAAGATGTAAAAAAAATTGCTAATAAATGTCACAAATTCCAACAACATGGGGATTGGATTCATGCACCCACAAAAGAGTTGCAATTGATAAGCATTTATTTTCCTTTTTCACAATTGGTACCCAAACTTGCAGGTAAAATCCACCCCCCTCACCAAGTGGTCATAAATTCATTAGCACTACCATTGAGTATTTCATGAAGTGGATAGAATCCATCCCATTTTCCAAAATTTCTAAAAAAATAGAAAATTTTATCTTAAATTGTATCATTTACCAATATGGTATTCCCCTTATCATCATCACTGACAATAGTGAGTCATTCAAAAATCAAGATGTTTGTGACCTTTGCTGAAAATTTCATATTTGACACTACTTTTCCACCCCATATTATCCGCAAGGCAATGGTCAAGTTGAGGCCTCAAACAAAATTATACTAAAAAATCTAAATAAGAAAGTCAATTAAGCTAGTCGCGATTGACACTTTGACTTAGTCTCAATTTGTGGGTCTATTTTACTAGTATTCTTACATATACAAGTGCCATACCATATTCACATGTCTTTGGTACCAAAGCCATTTTTCCTATCTAGATCAAGCTTCCTTCACTAAGGGTATCTTTACACCATCTCATTGATGATGAATAATATCGAGTATCTAGATTGTAAGAGTTATAGCTATAAGAAAAATGTGTCTCAATGCATTGAACCATTTACGATCTTATCAAAATCACCTTCATCATAGTTACAAAAAGAAGATCAAAACTCATAAGTTTGAAGAAGCTGACCTAGTCCTAAAAGAAAATGAAAAGAATCAACAAGACTCAGATAAAAAGGGAAATTTTGAGCCTAACTAATTAGGACCCTTTATCATCATAACAACCTATGTATATACAACTTACTAACTTGCCACACCTAAAGGGGAACCTTTAGAGGAGTCTATCAACAAATATTAATCTTAAGAGTTTCTTTTCTTGACCCTTGGAGTATCCTAATAGTGTTTGTAAATAAGGGTATGTGCATATAGTTTGTAACAAACCTACTATATATTTACCTATCGACCTATTATGGCTTAACAATTATCAATATCTATTATTGCACCTATCTACCTATCATAAATAAAGTGCCACTCGATTTTCCATCTTCAAAATATTTGATCCTATGCCTAACATTGCACACCTTTCCTTGACCTAGTCATTGGATTGGATATGTGTCACTGTCTTGAGAGTACAATTTGCACATACTCTACCTACACTTGACACTCAAATAAAACTAAACTATGCATTACATAAAAAAATAAGCTTTCATGAAAATATTAAGCAAGAGACTACTATTAAACTAAGTTTACCACCTATAGCTCTTATTTCCTATCTTTTTTTCTCATTTTTATGCTTTCTTGAAACCATCTTGATCTTTTAATATATTTGTGTGTCTAAAGAAGCTTGGAATGGGGCATAGTCATTGATTTTTGTATTATTTGTTTGTGGGATGTTCTTATAATATGACCATGGTGAATATTTACCTTGTGTGTGATTGGTAGCTTATTGCATAAATAAATATCCTTTGCATATAAGGTCATGCATACCTTTTGTATATTAGGATTATTATGCTCTAATTATTACTTCCTTATATATTTTGGAAAGGTTTCCATATGTTTGGTATGAATAATGATAACCCTTTTGTTTCTAGAGTCAAATTCCATGCAAGGGATACAACGCCATCTTGGTTCCTTATACCTTGGTGCATAATATCCACTTGCTATATCAAAATAAGGATTGCTCTTGATATTTTCTTTAGTATAACCAAAGTACAAGGTATCTTTCCATTTTCATGTCCATCCATTTTACACATTTTCATCCATCTCACTTTACATTTATAGGCTTCATTTGATATTTGATCAACACTCTAATTGTCATAATTGCTTTCACACATTTCCTGCATACACAATCATTAGCATAAATCATAACATTATAATATCACATAATAATAATATCATTACATCATAATCATATCAAATCCATTATAACATTAAAACATCATAAATATCCATCACATACATATGTCATCATAGCATCATAAAATTAACACACATCACCATAAGAAAATCATAACTCACATCAATAATACACCACCAAAATGAATTGGCATCACATATATACATCAAAAAATATCATTTCATGATACATCAAGATAATATCTATATACTGGCTAAATGAGCTATAGATACATATACATAGCCCATTGGAAAAAAAAATGATACAGTTTACAAAAAATCTAGTGCATATCTACTCCACTAGATGAGGTCCCTCAAAGCAAGAAAGTGATCATTTAGGTGGTTGTGATGGACCTATTGACCCTACTTGTGGTTGTACCAGTGGTGGACCCATATTCCCCTATCTAACTAATCTATTGGATCTCAACCTCCTTAACTAGCTTCAAGAAATAAAATTGGGTGGCTAACACTTTGTAATAGCTCTCTCTCATATAGTGATATGTAGTATAAGGCCTCCTATGCATACCTCATGATCTCTATCATGGATAACCCCATATGACCCTAAGGTATAGTCTTGATCCTCTATAGTGTTGCATCTTCCCTCTATTGTTGAACCACCTCGACATCCATCTCCATCCTCAAGCCACCTCTCTTTGTTGTCACCTAGGCTAGCTAGACATGTAGATTGTATCGCTCTACCCAAGCTTGATCCCTATCTCCAATTTTCTCATCCCTCTCCCTATGATCCTCATCTCACTTTAATAAGGTTGTATCTAGTCATACCTATGTGTCAAAATCTCCACCCGCCACAACTACCTGTAGCTATCCCCAACCTCCTTATCCTCCTACTAGGATATCTTCCCCCTTCCATCTCCACCTCCCCCATCTCCTCCATCCCCTCCACCCCCATTCCATTGATTCCCATATCCTTTATCTCCTTCACATTTTGTTGTAATATCCTTAGCTCTCCTCTATCGCACTCTCTGCCTCCTATCTTCTCCTCCTAGTTGTTGCTTAGCCCTAGACACTCCTAGCCCTCTTAGTCACTTGGGAATGTGTCTCACCCACCATGTGTCATAATCTACACAAGTACCTACATCTATCACATCCCCTTGTAGGTCCCAAGGTACTAGTATCAATACCTCAAAATATGCAATAGGTGTATTTGGGGATATCATAAGACCTCAATTTGTGATATCTCGTTGCATTTTAGCAAAAACTACCTATCTAATAGGTTAATTATATATCTTTCCAAACTGTCTATGTACATACTTTGGCATGTACCTCTCTATAATATGTGCAGTCCACCGAACCAAGTATCTAGGATATTGGTAATAAGTTAACTGCTTTGCATCATTTTTCCAAGCCTCACAAGCTATCCATGACCTCCAGATAATGGTATCTAGATCACCTAGTGCTTTCCTATAATAGGGAATGTCTCCTAGTCATCTATGTGTCACCATCTTAACATATATGTAGACATAGGGAAAAACTATCTGTCAAACCTTGTAAGTTATTGGTCAAGTAACTACTATGCGCTCCCAATCCCATATGTGTAACAATGTCACTCTGCATGATTTCTTGGCTCCATATATATATACACCACTTAATTCATATCATGATATAGGTGGGAAAGTACACATGGTCCCCACATAAAAACTATGCCCTTCACTAGAATCTTCTCTAGTACCCTCCCCTAGGTAACAGAGAATCCCCTCAATTGGTGATCTAGGACTAGTACCTCACCAATCACTCCTACTAGTAATATCGAAAACTTGTCAAACCTTCCCATAGCTTCCCTCAAGATCATATCTCCATCCTCTATTATGAGTCCATACATCAAGAATATATTTCTCAATGTACTCTCTCTTGATTTAGTGTAGTAGATAACCCTCTCTCCATAAATAGTAATCCTTAGGATCCTCTAGATATCCTCTAGAGTGATCATGATCTCTCTTGTCGGCATAATATAAAGACAACATTCTCATTGTGCCATCACTTCACCAATGCAATCATCATAGATAGATTAGCCTGCACCTCAGGTATATGTGTAATGCACCCTAGGAACACAACACCTAAGAATTCATCCTCTCCCTTGCTTAATGAGCTCCTTAGAATTATGACCATTAGGCATGGCTCACAAGACATCATCTGATCCAAATCCTCCTACAACCATCACATGGATAGTATTAGCCTTAGCATAAATTACCCTAATTTTTCTTTGTGTCATATGCACCAAAATATCTTTCATTCATGCAATTATATCAATTGCACTATATTTTCTATCATTCACAAATTTTATCAATTACATTACATTTCCTATCATTTGCATATTTTTTCATCAAATGTGTAACATTTCCTATCATTTGTACAATCATATCAATTGTACTACATTTCCTATTATTTTCATTGCATATGCCATATTTACACAATTATATTAATTGTGTAGTTTTTTCCATCATTCACATAATATGAAATTAATTGTACAACATCACCTATCATATGCACACCATTCCTATCATTGCATTGTTCCTATTTTACATAATTCACATTTTCATCATCCAAAAGTATAAAATCAACTTCTATACTCCTTGCAAGGTTTCTTCCACTAGTTTTGAACAAATACATATTTTTTTGTATCTCTACTACTATAGCAAGGATTCAATCCTATGAATTAATGATAAGTTGTCTATTTTTCCTCTCTTTAATTTTCTTGTGTTGTGCATAAACATCTTTCATTCCTTTCCAAGTTTATATTCTCTATTTTTGCATGCTTTTATGTTGTGTTAATATCTATTTGTAGGGTTAGTTGTGGAGTGCTTCTTCCCTCTTGAAATTTGTCGAATCCTAACATCCAAATAAGCTCATAAGGGTTACTAGAAATAAATATTATGTGAATTTATTGAAATCTTCATTACTTATATGTTCTAAAAAAGCAAGAAGAAACACCGTTAATCTAGCTGCATCACCACCCCTTTATGTTTTGCATTCCTCTTTCTCCCTCTTTTCCTCTGCATGCTATTAGTAGTAGGACTAGTTTAGAGTTAATTTGGTGCTAGGTTGGACCAAAATTGCTACACCTAGGTTAGAAAGGAAGTTATCCTTCTTCAAAGGTCTAATATAAACAACAAAGATCATGTTGGTGTAATTAAATATTCAATTACACTTTATTAAGTTTACTTAGGTTCTAATTAGGTTTTCCTCTTAGGATTTTTCATATTGCTCTATAAAAGAAGGTTATCTCATATAATTCATTATTCCCAATAATATTATTTGCACATATTTATGAAAATTGCTCTTGCATGTTTTATTTTCTCCTTGTAGAAGGCTAATCCAAGTTTTGCAGGTGATCTTGGTTTTATTGAGTTTATTGGAAACACTAACATGGTATTAGAGCTCTGATATGCAAGCCCCTTCTCAGATCCAGGGGAAATTTGATCAAAGAGATTTTTTTTTGGGATCCTCGAGGGATCTAACCTTGAGCAAATTTTTGGGCATCTTTGAAGGCTCACGGGTATCTACAGTGACCAATATCTTTTATTTCATGTAATTTTGAGAAAAAATATTTCTAGATTTTGTTCAAAAGCACAAAATACCATCTGGGTATCTACTAGATTTTCCAGATAATGAGTAGACCTTGCAAAAATGATTGTTAAAAGCACAACTATTTTCCCAGCAGGTGAAGTTTACTTTTTTTTACCAAATCGCATGTTCTACTTTTTGGATTCAAAAATGCTTTCTGGGTTTTGTTGGCAGCACCAAATATTATTTGGGTATCCATTATTTTTTGCATGCAACAAGTATTTTTTTAGAAATCAAATCAAAAGGGCCGTGTTCGTGTTTTTGACTCACAAAATTTACCCTTTTTTCAAAAAATCCATTTTTCAAAAAGTTTATATCATCAAAAATCTGTTTCCATCCTCTACATAGATTTGAGGTTAATTTTTCTTCATGGAGGTAGATGTGAACATTAATCCTTGTATGTAATCTTTCCTTTTTAAATGCTTTATGTTTTTATTTTCTCTTTGATTTTTGTGTGTTTTGCATGTTCTCCTTTTACAATCTTGTGGTATTGTAATAAATGAACTTCAATAAAGTTCCATCAGGGGGGCTTCTTGCATAGTAATTGGATCAGAGTGTAGTCACATGCCATGCACTTTGATACCATCTTCATATTTATGATAACTCACATGATTTGTATATGGATTATGTATTTTATTTTGGCCACAATCTTTCTCATAACTTGACACATTTTGGTTCACATTAGTTCACATCTCAGATTGAGAGCCTATGGTTAATGATCCTGAATCACATTAGATTCACATCGGGTCACATCTCAGTTTGAGGGACATTCATTTTATGGTTAGTGTTCCAAAATATCCATGGTATTTGCTCCTAAAGATAAGTTTTAGTCACAATCTGGCATCAACATTGAGATACACATAGCCTCCAAATTATTTCATCATATCATTCCCTCTTATGGGGGGTATTTCTTATGTATCTATGTGATGGATGGTCTACTTTTGGGTCTTATGGAGTCCTTCATCTTTCATCACTTGGTTTCATTCTCTGTTTCTTTTGCATGATCATTTTTCAATTAATTGTTGCTTCATACATTCTAGGATTGTGCCAATTCGCAAGGTTTCTAGTGTTCCTTGGCATCGGGTCTGTTGTTTCTTTATCATGATTTTTATCTGATTCATTTAGTGAATCTAATATGATTTCTAGTAAACAAAATTATCTTTCCTTGCTTGTCAAATTAAGGATTCCAGTGTTACTCCACAATTGTTCTTCCAATGCTTCTTTGCATCATTTTATCTCATTATGGGGGGGTTGTATGGTCTCTCTTGTCATCAATATTGTATCTTTTGGGGAGGATTTTTGTTCCTCTGGGTTTTCTCCATTTCCCCTTTTTGCATATGTACATGGGTATCTAACATGACCTTGTAGTCGGGACTCATTCATGCTTTCATGCATCCATCCTTGCATTATTTACATGATTCTTATTCTCCCTAAGTTGCACTTAAGGGGGGTGGGGTGTTGGGGTAATTAAATATTTAATTACACTTTATTAAGTTTACTTAGGTCCTAAATAGGTTTTTTTTTTAGGTATTTTATATGGAAATTGCTCTTACATGTTTGATTTTCTCCTTGTAGAAGGCTAATCCAAGTTTTGCAGTTGATCTTGGTCTTATTGAGTTTATTGGAAACTCTAACAAATTCCACACTTGAGACCATTCCTATTGTGTCATTGGAATGTTGAACCTAGCTTAGCAGGGTGCAATTTCATGTGACAATAGATTTTGGCATGCCTAATGGGACTTAGATTGATGAAATTTATTTCATCCTATTAAGAAAGTGGTGTTTCTCTTAGTATTTTCAGCATTAAAGAGGCATTAAAAAAGGTACTTAGTGACTTTTCAAGTGATTCAACATCTTGGTTCTAGATTAGACATCAAATTCCATGCTAAGGATTCAAACCAGAGCATATTCAAGGGTAATTTATAGTACACTCAATTATCATTTCCTAATTAAAAAAGAAGAAATAGACAATCCTTATCTCCACCAGGGAGAAGAGATATAAGTTGTGTAACCCCAAATCCTAGAGCACAATTTAAACCTCCCCTCCCCCAAATTTATTATTTCAACCTAGGACACCTACTATCCATATAAGCATACAATTTTCAGATGGATGTTCCAAGAAATCAATTGTTTGTAATGTTTAGTGATAATAGCCCTCTGGTTCTAGGCCGAAGAAATGCTATCCCAAATTTTTCCTTAAATAACCTTCCATAGTTCACTAGTGAAACAACCACTACCCAGAGATAATAGATCCAAGATGTGGCCAACACTTTCTCTATCCATGATGTCACAAAAGATAACATAGTTGTTATACTTTTAACTACCTCCTTAAAAGGGAAGGCATTGTAGTGGTATAGAGGCTTGTCTCCTAGCTATATTCATAATTGGGATTAGGGAGAAGTTATGCAAGCAGTTTGAAGATAAGCATGACCATCGATCACTTGTAGAGAAATTACCAAATATAAAGAGAGCTCCCCATGAATTCATGGGAGATTTTAATTTTAGATTTCAGAAGACATGGGACAAAATCCATTCTCTAATGAAACCGTATCCCAACCATGATTTCTTGTACTATTTGAGGGCTCTTAACAATGATATAGCAGTGATGATATAGTCTATGAGTGGAATGACTCTACTAGATGCATATGATGTTGCCATTGGGTTAGAAAATTATTTGATTTAGGATTGAAATATTGCTCAAAGGCCTCAAATGCATTTATTTCCATAGTCTCCATCCTAACTACCTACTTTGTAGCCTATCCAACTTGCATCCACTAGTCAATTGTTTGCATCTATTGCACCTATAAATGAATTGATCAAATTGAAACCTTAGTACATAATTTTGGTAATCAGTTAGTGACTATAAAGAGGTATAAAGCTCAAATTAATAGGCCTTATCAACTTCAAAATCATAATTACAAATAGAATAGGCAGCCACATCAAGGGAAATACAAATAGAATTATGATAAACCATTGAACACTATAAATGTAGCTTCTACAAGCATATCAAAATCTCTTGTTCCAATGCAAAACAATCTTACTCAAGAGCATGATTGGTATCATCCATGCAATCATCAACATAATTAGAATATGTGTCAAAATGGTGAGTTCATGCAAACTCTAGTGGTTCAAAATGAACCTTCTACTCTAGGGCAACAATTTGATGCATGTTAAGCAGTTCTAAGTAGATAGAATCACATACTAGGAGATTATACATTTTTCAACTAGAATGAAATGGAATTTTGTGGCCTAAACAAGTTGAGTGCTAACAATATGGACCAAAATACAAGGTCAAAGAAGAGAATAGTGGATTATGGAACATCTCTCATAGTTGGTCAAACATCAACCTCTCAACCTATCCAAGGCACTACAATTTCCAATACAACAATCAAGATATTTGTGTCACAACCAAAACAAATTATTGAGAAGGGAAATGAAACACAAGAACAACCACATACTAACTCATCAACAAAATTAGAACTTGATGTCCCAAATATGTCCTCAAAGGTTGGTAATGTTCCTTTAAATATTATAGATTAGATGAAAAGAGCTAACATAAATGTGACCATATGGGAGGCTCTATTCATCCCATCTCAAAGAGATTTGTTGCATCAAGCTTTGGAATAGTTCAAGAGGCCAAATAATATGTCAACAAAATAAGGAGAGATATCTCCAACCAACCTAGTGCAACCTAAGGAGGAAATAAATTTAAGTAGCATCAATAAGACACCCCTTCTATTTGTCTTTAATTATTGGAGATCATATAGTTCACAATTGTATGATAGGTTTAGGGGCTAGCGACTCTTTTATGCCCAAGAAAGTAGTTGATCTCCTTAGCATTAAGTATGAACTTGTGACTAAGGGAGTTGTTCAATTGGATGGAACTATTGTTAAGTTAGTGGGGGTCATCAAAGACTTAAAATTGACCTTGCACACATGCCTTGGATGCACTATGTTACAAGACATATCATTCATTGACCTCCCTACCTCCTTTGCAATCTATATGTCTAGAGAGTTCACTGCTAAGATAGGTGGGTATATATCCTCCAATTGGTCCCATACATTATTAATAACAAGATATGGTACTAAAGTGACCATCAAAGTAGAACTAGTTGCTAAATATCATATTTATCCTTACACTTCTAGCCCATTAATATGAACTACATTTGCATGATCAAGGGGTGTTGCACTCATGACCTTGCTACTCTCCTAGAAGAGTGTCCCTAATTGCTAATTGTTTGCTAGATGAATGGGGATTTTTTTAGTTTGATCCATTTACCAAAT
>VDFB02153272.1:0-19810 GCA_007258455.2 Sequoia sempervirens | reverse complement strand
GATACACTCAATGATTTGCGCAAAAAGAAGTTGTGCTTCTACTGTAAGGGGCCCTATGATGCAAACCATGACTGTCCCTTGAGACCTAAGGGAAAAGCTAATAGAGTAATGTGGGCATATTATGAGGATTCTGAATCAGAGAAATCAGACCAGCAATCTGATTCAGAAGATTCAGGTGCTAAGCATGAGGAAGAGAAGCCTGAAAGTGAAGGAGAACATGAAGGGGCAGCAAGCCGACATGATGCACACATAACTAGCATCCAGCAGGAGGGATCATTCAGGATGCGTGGAGTTTTAGCAAGGCAGAAGATCATCACTCTTCTTGACATAGGAGCTACACATAATTTTATTGATGCACGATTGGTTGAGAGGCGTGGAATCAGGACAGAGGAATTTGAGGGGATAAGAGTTAAGGTTGCAAATGGTTACAACCTCAAGTGCGAAAGGAGGATCCCAAATTTACCTATGCACTTGAACAACTATGAGTTCAAGACTGATTTCTATGCGGTGAATATGGGTGATACAGATATGGTACTTGGCATTAGATGGTTGCATGATATTGGGAAATTCACCCTTGACCTTAGAGAGATGGAGATGACATTCCAGGTGGACGGGAAAACTCATATCCTTAAAGCAATCCGAGATTCTAGTTTCAGGATGATCTCATTCAAGAGGATGGAGAGGCTCATGAGACATGATATGGTTGAATGGGCAGCAGAATGTGTGTTGATGCCTACACAAGGAGAGCAGCAGAAGCCAGAATACCATCCAGACATTCAGGAGTTGAGGATTAAGCACACGAAGGTATTTAGTGAAATTCCTCCAGGTAGACCTCCAAATAAAGGGATTGAGCACATGATTGAGTTGGAGGGCTTTCAAGCCCGGTGATAGCCACCCTACAAAAATCTGCACCGTTAATGTTCACGCGAGTTGTTGAGGATAATCGGCCGGGCCGCACCTCCCAGCTAATTCACCCTTAGTGGTCAGCATGACCGGCGCATATTTACTAGATGCCACGAATACGATGGTAACATCCATCATGCTACGGAGCATATAATGCTAAAGGTCCGCCCTGAGGTCCCAACCCCACCACCCATGCTCTCCTCAGGTCGGTGCCCGAAGGGCAGGTCGGCACTCTTTCTTATCTTTCCTAACAACCCGAAACTACTCTTCTCAAACCATACCACCAGCGGTCCGTCTTATCCGCTTATCGTCTGGTGTTGGAGGCCCTATAATTCCCCCCCCCACCCAGCACTCCATTCATGCTACGGTCCAACCATACCATATACGATCGAGTGGTATGTATGCTTGGTTGCCGGGAGAGGGAGAGCAGCCCTGACTTCAGTCGTTGGGTCGACTATCGACTATCGACTGTTTACCAACCACTCAACCGGGGCATTCATGCACCCCTTCCTATAGACGTAACATGATGCGCATCCAACTAGACCCAACACCGGGTAGAAACCAACCATACTATATGATGGGTCACTCTCCCTCCTTCCGGACCAACACTCTCCACTCGACCTGCCCTTCGGGACCGGGGGGGGGGCGGGAGGCTATAGAGTTCTTGGAGGTAGATTATAGAAGTGGGAGGGGTAGATTATAGTTAGTTCTTGGAGGTAGATTATTATTATAGAAGTGGGCGGCCCGGTAGATTATTGTTGATACGCCTCAGGTCGGTCCCGCCTACTATTCTAAGGGGGGGCTGGTCGGTGGGGTTTGCAGAGCCAACGTATTGGATGGATATCTACACTTACTCTTTTTACTAGACGGAATGACTTATGGGACCGAAGGCCATAGATATATAGGGCCTAAAGAGCGGGCAGTTGTGTACAGCAAAACATGGGAGGATCACATAGCTCATCTTGATACAGTTTTGGGTATTCTTGAAGAGGAGTCCTTGTATGCTAAGGAATCCAAGTGTGATTTGGGAATAACAAAATTGTTGTATCTTGGCCACATTATCAGTGCAAAGGGGGTACGTATGGATCCTGAGAAGATCAAGGCTATCATTGAATGGCCTACACCAGAGAATCTCACTCAGCTTAGAGGATTTTTGGGGCTATGTGGTTTCTACCGCAGATTTGTCAATGCCTATTCACGACATGCAGCACCACTCGTAGGCTTGACAAAGAAAGGGGCGTTCGTTTGGACTCCAGAGGCATAGGATTGCTTCGAGATGTTCAAACTGATCATGACTACTTGCCCAGTGCTTGCATTACCAGATTTTTCTAAACCCTTTGAGTTACAGTGTGATGCTTCAGGCAAAGGGATAGGTGCAGTCCTTATGCAGGACAAATATCCGATTGCTTTTGAGAGTCGGAAGCTTCGTGGTCCAGAGAGGGGTTACAGCATATATGATAAGGAGATGTTGCCCATTATGCATGCATTGGCCAAATTTAGGCAGTATTTGGTGGGCAACAAATCTGTAGTAAAGACGGACCATAATAGCTTGAGACATTTCCTTGGGAAAAAGGACCTTAATGATCGTCAACAGAAATGGGTGAGCAAGCTGCAATCATACGACTTTGACATTTCCTTTGTCAAAGGGACACAAAATGTAGTTGTTGATGCTTTATCTCGTCGCCCACACTTGAGCTCCATAGTTGGGATTGCGGAGGATTGGAGGCACCTGATAGTGGCAGAGTATGCTACGGACAGTTGGACTACACGGATTGTTGAGGGATCAATGCAAGATGACAGATACACAGTTGTAAATGATCTTATCATTTACAAGGGAAAAATCTATTTGACCCCAGGATCGGAGATGAAGAACATAATTTTGAGGACCTTTCATGATGCACCCATGGTAGGACATCCTGGATACTTCAAGACCTACAAACAGATACGAGAGAGATTCACCTGGAAGGGCCTTAAATCAGATGTTCTATAGTATGTCAGAGAATGTCCCGCTTACTTCAACGTAATGTCGGCACGTACCACACCAAGGGCCATTTCAGCCACTTTCATTCCCCTCGATAGGGAAGTGAGTATTTGTCGGCTGTACCGTCATCGGTTTGCCAAGCATCTACAAGACGTGGATTGTATATATGTGGTTGTGGATCATTTGACTAAGTATGCTCACTTCTTTCCGATCACATCTACATATTCAGCCACACAGGTTGCAGAGCTATTTTTCCATGAGGTATTCAGATTGCACGGGTTGCCTCACAGCATCGTCAGCAACAGAGATAGCCGGTTTATGAGTCATTTTTGCCAGGAGCTATTCAGGCTATGTGGGACAGAGCTCACTCTGAGTACTAGTTACCACCCGCAGATAGATGGAAAGACGAAGATAGTGAACAAATGGGTGGAAGGGTACCTCAGGAATTACATTGCAAGGCAGCAGAAGGGGTGGGTCAAGTGGTTATATCTTTGTGAGTATTGTTACAATACCACTTACCATCTCTCTATTCAGATGACACTATTCATGGCTTTGTATGGGTATCATGCGCCGAGCTTTCTGGATCTTTTGCTGAGTGACAGTCGTGTGCCTAGTGTTGGTGATCTATTACAGGAGAACCAAGATATTATGAGGGCTCTACGGGAGAATATTCAGAAGGCACAGAACCAACAGAAACAATATGCAGATCAAAAGAGGGTTGAGCGCTCTGTTGAGGTTGGAGATATGGTGTACTTGATGTTGCAGCCATACAGGCAGTCCTCTCTTAAATGGAGTGGCGCAGAGAAACTTAAGCCACGCTACTATGGACCATTCAGGATTATCAAGAGAGTGGGAGAGGTGGTTTACGAGTTGGAGTTACCAGCAGATTGCAGAGTACATAATGTGTTACATGTGTCACGCCTCAAAAAGGCATTAGGACATCGTGTGGCTCCTTCCAAAACCTTGCCACCCTTGGATGATGAGGGGAAGTTGATTTTAGTACCCTAGGCTATTTTGGATGTCAGGGAGAAACATTTGTGCTGCCAGATTATCAGAGAATATTTGATCAAATGGAGGGACTTGCCAGTTGAGGATGCTACATGGGAGAGTGAGGAGATTCTACAGCATCTAGATTTGAGATTGCTTGGGGACAAGCAATTTCAGGAGGGGTGGATTGTAATGTCCCCTTCTAGCTACACATTGATACATCTGCATGAGTAGCCTATCAGTGGCCCTTGTAGGCTAATAGGGCATGTTTCAAGGGTCTTCTTGGCAGTTACCTTGTTGGCAGTTGGCTTCTTTCGGGATTCAGTATTTATATGGAGGTATTCTAATGATTAACTGATATGTTTCTATTTTTAGAAACCTCGTGTAATAAGGTGATGTTATATTTGCACTTTATGTTATGAATTATTATTTTATTATAAAGTGCAAATGTAAATTATAAAATAAAAATAATAATAAAATATTAAGATGATTCTAGAAGCCGCCTTATTGAGGAGAAAGAAAAATATAAAAGAGGGTGTTGGCTGCCATTGTTATCATCCAGCATTTGACATCTACAATTTTATGAGTACTTGTGGAGCTAAGGTTTCTGCAGTATATTGTATTTGGGAACGATAACTCCCATTGATAGCATAACTGAGGAAGTGAAATATCTTCTGAAGGGTTGCAGCTATTAGATGTTAGTTTTATGATCAGATTAGATGTGCAGAATTTAATTCAAAAAATATGACACAATAACACAGCAGATACCCTTGGAAAACCCTCCACTTGAGGGGAAAAAAACCCATCAACAATATATCACTTATATATTGAATCGCAAATAATGTCTCCTTTACAAAGAGGCCAATATTAAGGCCAAAAGTAAGCACCACAATCTGATGCAATCACAGCAATGAAATAACTCAGCCTTCTATACAATATCGATCTGCTCTTGAATACAAACTTGCACTTGAATCTATTGAACTTGTGATGAACTACGAACTGAATATGAATGAGCAACAACGAAAGACAATCGAACATATATACATGATGAGGGAGAGGACATGACCCTTCAAAACACAAGTCGGCCTTCATGAAAGGTTGTGTCTTCTTCATGAAATTGCGCCTCCTTGAAGCATGTCGGCCTCTTTGAAACATCACGTCTTCAATACACAAGAGGTTGGCCTCATCAAGAATCGTGTCCCTTCATTAATTTGAGCCTTCATGATATTTAATTATCATTTAATACAAAGGACGTGCCTCTTCATCAAATCGCAATCACCATAAATTAAATAGCCAACGGCTATTATTTAATTTATTCAACATTGTAAAGGAGATCGGCCGGAATAGACATATCACCTCATCGTGATGTCAACCACAATGGCTACTCCCATATGTAGAAAGGAAAGATATCGCCTCATCGTGATATCAACCATCATGGCTACACCCATGTATGGTATGTACAAGTGGTCATCACTCAACGTGATGTTGTCACCTCATCGTGACGTTCACCATGGCTCTCCCAGAGGGTGAAAACACAAGTACAAGAAAATCATCATGGACTCTCTCACGTGATGTTGTCATGGAGTCACACACATGACATCCACCATGGCTCTCCTAGAGGGTGGAAACAAGGGCTTTCACCTCAAATCTCTCTCAAAGAGAAATGCATTTCATCAAGGGCTTCAGGACCCCAAATCTCAAAGAGAAATGCAGCTAACAAGGGCTTCAGAACCTCAAATCCTCTCAAATAGGAAATGCATTAAAGATCACCGACAATCGACACTCCATTCTCACTTAGGGCTTCATTCTCCACCTCATACCAAGCTTGTCTCGAAGTACGCCAAACTTTCTCCGAAAGAGGCTTGGTAAGAATGTTCTGTTTGCACATCAGTGCTGATATACTTCAACTGAATTGTTTTCCTCAATACCATATCTCTGATATAGTGGTATTTGATCTCAACATGTTTAGTTCAGTCATGAAACAAAGGGTTGACAGAAAGTTTCACACAGCTCTAGTTAACACAATCAATGATAGTTCTCCATTGCTCGACCAAACAATCCTGCAAGGAGCTTCCGAAGCCACATTGCTTCTCGAGCTACCACACAAGTTGCAATATACTCGGCCTTTGTTGTACTCAGTGCCACAGAAGACTGCTTCCTGCTACACCAGGAGATCATCAAAGACCCCAAACTGAAGCAACATCTAGAGGTGCTCTTCTGATCAGTAACACACCCTACCCAATCAAAATCAGTATATCCATGCAGCTTCAAGTCCACACTTGAAGAATATCTCAAGCCATATCCAACTGTGCCCCATAAGTATCTCAGGATATCTTTTGCTGACCCTAGATGTATTTGCCTTGGTTCACACATGAACTAAGTGCACTCACTGCATAGCAAATATCCAGTCTAGTATTGACTAGATACATCAACGATCCAATCAACTGCCTATACATCGTGGAATCCACCAGATCTGAACTAGCTACAGCCTCTTTCAACTTATGCAAGTTGGTCTCCATAGGCGTAGACATGGATTTGCAATCCATCATACCAAATCTCTTCAGAATGTCAATAGTATACTTCCCTTGACTTAGAATCATCTCATCTAGCTTTTGCCATACTTCTAACCCAAGGAAGTAATCCATGAGACCAAGATCCTTCATTTCAAATTCAGAAGCTAACTCATTCTTGCATTTGATAATGAGGTGTTCTTCTCCAATAAGAATCAGATCATCAACATACAAAACCAAGATCAATGCTTCGCCATCAATTACCTTAAAGTAGAGGTTTGAATCAGCATCATTCTT
Organism: Sequoia sempervirens; assembly: GCA_007258455.2. Lineage (NCBI taxonomy): Eukaryota > Viridiplantae > Streptophyta > Pinopsida > Cupressales > Cupressaceae > Sequoia > Sequoia sempervirens. The sequence continues at coordinate 13,132 of VDFB02153272.1, read as the reverse complement.
GGAGAAGCCCAAGCTTGACAGGTAACGATCAATTCTTTCGTACCAAGCACGAGGAGCCTGCTTAAGGCCATACAAAGCCTTCTTCAGTCTGCAAACATGAGACTCCTTCCCATACACCTCAAAACCATCAGGTTGCTCAATGTATACCTCTTCCTCGATTACACCATTTAGAAATGTTGTCTTCACGTCCATCTAGTGAATCTTCCATCCTTTAGATGCTGCAATAGCAATGATGGCCCTGACTGAAGTATAACGAGCAACTGGGCAAAGGTTTCCTCATAGTCAACTCCCTCTTTTTGTGAGAATCCTCTACCCACGAACCTAGCCTTATACTTCTCAATGCTCCCATCAACCGCATGCTTGACCTTCAAGAGCCACTTAGAATATACAACCGATTTTCCTTCAGGTCTAGGTACAATGTCCCAAACATCATTCTTGAGAATGGATTGATACTCCTCTGCCATAGCATCTCTCCAAACCTGCTGACTAGATGCTTCCTCAACACTGGAAGGCTCGGACTCAATGATTTGACTCATCAAAGCAACATAGCTGGAAAACTTATGAGGTCTCTTACTTTCTCTGAATGTTCCTCTTGGGGCTGCAAACCTTTCTGCCTTCTGCATTGTTTGCCTGGCCCAAAGAGGTCTTTTTCTTCCAATCACAATATTTGTAGGCCCATTAGTAAGTACCAAGGGCTCAACTGGATCATCATCTTCTTTAGGTTTAGGAGCCTCCCTCTGAATCTCAGGAGCATGGTCAACTTCCATATCCTGAGGAGACTTCATTATCTATCTCCATGTGAGTGCCCTTGGATCTTCTCAATGCAACATCCTCTTCAAATGTGATATCTCTACTGATCTCAATCAACTTCTGACCTGGAATGTAGATTTTGTAGGCTTTTGATGTCTCACTGTAACCTACAAATATCCCTTCCGGCTTCACCCCTGTGAATGCTTCTTCGGGAGTCATGTTCTCCAAAATGTGGTGAGGGCTTCTATTATGAACATAAACAGCTATTCTAGATGCTTCAGCCCAAAGGAAGGTTTGCAAATCTTGGTCATGAATCATGGCTTTGGCTGCTTCCACAATAGATCTGTTCTTCCTTTCAGCAACACCGTTCTGTTGAGGATTATAAGGGACACAGAACTCCCTCTTAATCCCAGCTTCAATGCAAAAGTTACGGAAGTTGTTGGAAATGTACTCTCCACCGTTATCGGATCTCAGAACTTTGATCCTCTTCCCAGACAAGTTCTCTACCTGAGCTTTCAATTCTTTGAACCTCTCTAATACCTCCTCAGATTCTTTAGATTTCAAGAAATAAATCCAAGTCTTTCTAGAGTAGTCATCAATAAAAATAATGTAATACAAGAAACCACTCAAGGAAGCAACAGACATTGGACCACATAAATCAGAATGAATAAGATCTAGAATACATTTGGATCTACTTTCACTACTATGGAATGGACCTTTTGTATTCTTACCCAGTGCGTAGCCTCTGCAAGTACCTTCATGCTTCTCGTTGAGTTTCGGAAGGCCTGAAACCATCTTCTCCATGGTAGGAAGTGCTCGAAAGTGAAGGTGATCCAATCTTCTATGCCATAGATCACACGAACTTGAAGAATTATACACCAAGGCTTGAAGTGGACGAGTGCAAAGTCTGTAGAGGCTCTCATGTTGAACTCCATCACCCAAGCAGTCTTGATATTAGAGTTCTTCGCGTCCATGCAAGAACTTTGCCTTCTGAAAAAGCAACTCGGTACCCCTTGTCCTCCAAGGTTGAAATCGAGACAAGGTTTCACTTGATGCCCGAAACAAATAGCACATCACTCAACTGCAAGGAAATGTCGGAATCCAAGTGAAGAGAGGAGGTCCCAACTCCTTTCACAGAACAACTAGCATCATCTCCAATAATGACTTGTTCACTAGAATCTATCTCCACCAAATCAGTTAGATGCTCTCTAAATCCGGTAATGTGGCAAGAGGCACCACTATCAATTAGCCAAGTATTGTTGTCGGTAGGCACACTGCTTGAAAGAGCTGAATAGAATAGGAAACCACCTAAATCCTTCTACGAAGAGATATCATCAACATCAGCAATGGAAGCCTGCTGCATAGGCCTAGTTGGACAATCCTTTGCATAGTGACCATACTTGTCACATCTAAAACATTGAACACGAGATAGATCCTTCTTCTTCTTGAATGCAGGAGCACCATCAAATCCCTTATCTCTATTCCTCTTGAAATATCCTTTCTTTCCATCTTTCCCTTTCTTCTTCAAGGATTGTGTGGCAAGAACATGAATGTCTTCATTAGTAGAGCTTTGACCAATACCTCTCGCAACCAACCTAGACTCTTCTTGAATACAATCTGCCCTCAAATGATCAAACTTGGGAAGTTTCGATCTCGCGTTGATTCCTTGAATGTAAGACTCCCAAGATGAAGGAAGACCATTAAGGGCTAGCATGGTCAAGTCCTTGACATCAACAATATGACCAATAGTAGAGAGTTGATCTCTCAATTCAGAGATCTTCATGAAGTAAGTGATGACAAATTCTTCTTTCGCCATCTTAACATGATGAAGTTGTTGCTTTAATGCAAGTGCACGGCTTGTGTTGTTGATCTCATACATCTCCTCGAAAGTTTTAAGCATCTCTCTTGCTGTCTTTAACTTAGAGATGATTGGAACAATATGGTCCTTCACGAAGTCAACTAAAATCTTCTTTGCCTTAATATCTTTCTTCTTCCATTGAATCTTCTCTTCCTCATCAGTAGGCTCGGGGACTTTTCTTTCCACGAACTCAGTCAATTCATTTTCCTCCAAGGTGAGCATAACTCTAAATCTCCAAGATGTGAAATTTGTTGCTCCCTCAAGTCTGTCCTCAATGTTGAGTCCGTTCACCATCTTGATGAAGAGATAGAAGTGATCAAAGATGAGAAAGAGAATTAAGAGTATCGCTGCTAGACTAAATCTAATCCAGATCTTCTTCAAACCCGCTCTGATACCATGTTAGTTTTATGATCAGATTAGATATGCAGAATTTAATTCAAAAAATATGACACAATAACACAGCAGATACCCTTGGAAAACCCTCCACTTGAGGGAGAAAAACCCAGCAACAATATATCACTTATATATTGAATTACAAATAATGTCTCCTTTACAAAGAGGCCGATATTAAGGCCAAGAGTAAGCACCACAATCTGATGCAATCACAGCAATGAAATAACTCAGCCTTCTATACAATATTGATCTGTTCTTGAATACAAACTCGCACTTGAATATATCAAACTTGTGATGAACTACGAATTGAATATGAATGAGTAACAATGAAAGACAATCGAACATATATACACGATGAGGGAGAGGATGTGACCCTTCAAGACACAAGTCGGCCTTCATCAAAGGTCGTGTCTTCTTCATGAAATCACGCCTCCTTGAAGCATGCCGGCCTCTTTGAAACATCACATCTTCAATACACAAGAGGTCGGCCTCATCAAGAATCGTGTCCCTTCATTAATTCGAGCCTTCATGATATATAATTATCATTTAATACAAAGGACATGCCTCTTCATCAAATTGCAATCACCATAAATTAAATAGCCAACGACTATTATTTAATTTATTCAACATTGTAAAGGAGATAGGCTGGAATAGACAACCGACGCTGCATGATAACATCAACATTGGAGAGGTTACTTCAGACTTCTCATTGAGCAAAATTTGTGGCCAAAGGCCAATTTTGGTATAAATCAATTTGGTGCAATATTGGAGAACATTTTGGTATCAAGATTCTTCTCATTTTGCCATCTTGGAGGACGATTTGAATTGTGGAGAATTCTGATTTTAAAATCAGAAAATTACAGTCAAAAGGGGACGCCATTGGAGGCTCAATTTTGTTTGAAGGAGCCCATACTTGCATCAATCTTCACTCTAGCTTGGTGCACCCATTTCCTAGGGCCATGGAGACTACATTTGGAGCTTGAGAAGGTTGGAAAAGATTGAAGATTATTTTATTTTGTCAATCTGATCAGAACAGGGGCGATTTGCTTGAAGGGGTTGATTTGGCTTGGAACAAGGTCATTTGGTTTGGAATTTGATTTCTTCATCAGCCCTCATCCAAGGCGTCATCATACAACCAAGTTCCTCTATTAATCATTCATGACATCATTGCATATTAGGAGTTATATGTTACAGCTGTAGGTGAACATTCATATCAGCAAATACCATATTTTATATCATTGTAATTTGCCAAGAGTCTTGGCTATTTTGAACAAGCATTGTATTGGACAATCATTTGCAATCAAGGAGAAATAAGTAGTTGATCAATTTGAGTTGTTATTGTGCATTTGAATATCATTTGTACTCAACCTAATAGTATGCATGCCAAGTGTTTGACAAAATGTCTCTTGGTCGTAGATGCATTTTATCCATGTAGTTTCTCATTTATATGTATTTGAAAATACAAAAAGTGATTGCATTGCACTTAGATACTTGCATAGACATTATAGAAGTTATTTTCAATCTCTCAAATCAGTTTAGCATACGTTACATCCGTCAAACTACAAACTGAAAACTCAGACCAGCAAACAAGAACATTGCATACAAACTGTTTGACAAAATTACAAGGCAGCAAATTGAAGAGATTAAGGTCAGTTTGAGCAAGGCTCATTACAGAGGAACCCTGGTTGAACCCACAGCGAACCAAGACCAAACCAGAACCCACAACGAATTTAGCTAGGTACGGAGGGGTAAATAGGAGGACCCGGTAACTTAGGTTCAATGTTGAGTTGGGGGCAGCAAGGAGTTGAGGAAGTTGCTTTGTTGCAAATTGTTGTCATTGATGTCAAAGGTCGAGGAAGGACTTTGTGGTTGAAAGTTGCCGGCCATACTTTGGAATAAAATTTAAAATAAAATAAATATTTGTGACTCCCCCTTGGTTGGCGCCCCTCTTGGGGATGTAATAGAAATAAATCAAATAGGGGTCAACCTCTATTGAGGCGCCCAAGGAAAAGGTGAAAGGGTGTATTTAAAAAGAAGAGATCCATCCATTTGAAATTAAGTGTTGCCTCATAAATTCACCCCTCTTGGAGAAAATATTTAAGGAGATCTTGGAGTTCATTTGAAGGAAAGCAATTATTGAATATCATTTGAATATGGAGCAGATTTAAATAAAAGTTATAGCAGATCTAAAAGCAAGATCGTGGCAGTTCTATAAGCAGAAATATTGAGGACTTCATTTGAAATATACCGGGCTAAATTACCCTGCAAATTTTTTTCAATTTCAAGACTTCATATGAACAAACATTTCATCAAACAGTTTGCCTCTATAGTGTTCTCTATAATATACCATGCTAGATTTAACCAAATTTTCCTATTCACTGTTCACTGACAGTTATTTGATTCAACAATTTAAATATTGCATTGCCGTGAAGTTCCAGTTTGGATATTATTTGGACAGTTTACTTAATGAAATGTAGCACTTAAAATTTTAATTCATAAACTTTAAACATTGAACCATTAAAACACTTCCTCAAATAATTTTGTTTCCAGCACTATAACATGAAAGGATAATAAAGATATATTTATAAAATGTAATCTGTTGATAACAATTGCAGCTCCAAAGTGTCAGCAACAAATATACAATATAACCTGTGGTAGATATCTTCCCACCAACTACGCCTTTAAAGTTTAAACACATCCTCAAACCCTTCGTGGAGTCTACATATCCAACCAGCAATTAATGTGACTTCCTATGGAAGTGGAAGTCTCCAACCAGCAACCATAGTCTCCAAAGCCCCTTGCATTATCCTAAAGCCACGACTCACTCTTAAATGGCCATGTCATGCTCCAGACTGTATGGAGGCACCTATCTTCCAAATTGACTTCCTTGAGGTGTGCGACCCACAAAAATATCCTTGCGTCAACCTTTTTGAAGATTAATTTAATATTTTGAAGGATATACCACACAATTCCCTGCTCAACAATTATCTCCCAAATAAACAATGTTTGAATTTTGACCACTAGACAAAAGCTTTTGATTCCCCTTTTTAACTCATACTATCCACATAAATAAAACACAGCTCTCAAAATGCAAAGCAGCTAACCACATTTAAGTAGATAAAAAGGGATAACAGAGTGTTTGCCTCGACTTAGCTGAAGAGATCACTTATTCCATCTTTGCAAATATCTTCATATGAATATCCATATAGATATCTTTGAAATTCGTCTAATTCCTCTTTACAAAATAGCCACCGATATTCTATAACTTGGCACAGCAATAATACTATCTCTAAATCGCACTTACTATAGGAGGCCACTTTGTACAACTCTGCCATTACTGAATATCATGCTTAAAACACTAAAAAGGTAAGGATTTTTGGGAGTGTATTTGATATGAATATTTTATGCATACCTCTCCTGTCCTTCACTGTTTTTCTTCAAAGTCAAGAAATTCATCTTGGCACAAAACTTAATGAATTTCCAAAGTTACAATCGCTATCAAGCAATAAACCTGAATGATCTCTTCAACAACCAACTAGGATAGGTCTTCCACTACCGAAACTAGTTCACCCTTAGGGTTTTCATCCTAGGGTTTTGAATCCTCAAGAAGCTCTCCAACATCCACTTAGATGAAAATAAACCAAGCATCCCCCAAAATGAGCTTCCAAATCCACTTTGTACTTTGCATTGCCCTAATAGTGACTTTATTTAAATATTTGACTTTTCTGGCCATTAGTCACTTTTACTTAATAATTAAAATAATAATTTAAGTTGCCTTTAACTTTATGCTTTTTTGACAACTTAATTAATTATTTAATTATTAAATATTTCCCGCACCAACAATTGAAACTACGGAAAATACAAAATCTTGATGAAAGATGACCTCTGATGGTGCCAAAATACTCCGGAGCTCCTTGGAAAAATCAGATATCCCTTCTGACACGACTGACAGTCACCGAAAAAGCCATAGCTACATTCAATGTTGACATGATCGAAAATGGGGACATTACAATATTGCAGATTTATGAGAATATAGATTCTAGATTTGTGAGCAGATATTAAGGCAGTTTTTGATGACGTCATGAGTAGATTTGTAAAAGAAAATTTGAGCAGATCCAAGAAGAAGTTTCATATTATCATCTTATTATTTCTTTGGAGGTTGATGCCTCCTAATTGAGGAGATCAAGAGGTTGGAGGGAGATTGATGTCTCTTGTTGGGTTGGTGCTTAGTGGTGGGGATTGGTGTCTCCAATGGGTTGGTGCCTATGAAATTTGCAACAAGGTTTTATACAAGCAATATTTTTCCGTGGTTTTCTCCCGTAAAGGTTTCCACATAAAATCTTGTCTCTTATGTGTGTGGATTTTTGTGATTGCTTCATTGTGATTATTAAAGTTTGAATTGGTAAGACTTATAGTCTTATACTACTTCACCCCCCTCCCCCTCTCAATATAAGTGTGTGTGTTTCATCATGCTTTACATTGTTGGTGCATTATTTATTTTTGCATTTAGCTAATTACTTTATTGCCTTATATGCACCTAGGATAGGATAAGTATGATTAGGTAGATATCATGTGACTTGTATTTTCCTAGTTTGTGGAGATGTGCACACATTTGACTATATCTACTATTATCCCACATTGGTTGTACATTCACATCTCTTAATGGTGTATCCTAAATGTGCCCACTTGCAACTCTCATTAGAGCAATCTAATCTAAAATCATTATATATTTGCATCATTTGATAGAATCTCTCATTTTAGGTGTCTTTTGTGCTTTCACTGAAGCTCCTTGATCTTGGGTGACTAATTCCATAACCAAATCTTACATAAATGAAATGGACAGGTGCGCTGATGCTGCAAGTGGCAGGGTTGCACCATCAGGTGTATGTGATGAAATGTTTGCTACCTGATTTTTTGGCTTTTTAGATTCTTGAATGTTGCCCTCAGTTAGTTTTTTGAAGTCTCTTGGCCTAGACTGCTATTAGACCTCATTGTATCAATCTATCCCGGAATGTTCGCTATTTTCATAGACAACAAACTGGTAACTACAAATATGTAATAGACATATATTTCACAGAATAGGGCCCCAAAAGAACCTTCACTACTTAAGCCAAAAAAGGATAGTAGATACAATGTCCTCATAGCTATTGTGGTGTGCTTCTTACAAAACGAATACACCAAAATGGATTAGACATTAACCATCACACAAATATTAAACTCAGAAAAAGAAAAAATTGAATTAAAAAACCATGATTTCTAAATCGTTCCCCATGAAAGTGGAAGGATCTTGTTCAAGACTACTTTTAACTGTTTTATGTGGTATATGTGCAAGAAAATATTAGAATATTTGAAAATGTAAAACACCATTCGGAGATTTGGAAATATATATAAGATTTTCATAAGAGATTATTTTTCCAAAAAACAACGAAAAATGGATAAAAACAAAAAACTGATGCATACAGCTCTGTATTCTGGCCACTGTCCCAGCTATATGCTGGATATGAAAATATGGCAATTTTGAGACTTAAGGGACTTTATGTTTGTAATTTAAGTTGATAACAGAACACATTTCATGTCATACCAACTTCAGTTTCCATGCTAAAAAATACTCTGAGTTCAGTCATAATAAAAAATGAATTTGCAAAATATCTTGCACTAGCAAGAAATCTCTAAACAAACATGAAAACATGGATGGTAATGTAGTTTAATGTTTTGTACAAATTTGACAAAAAAATATTCTTCGAACTTATCAGCACATGGTAAAGAACATGCATGCTAGTACAAGATATCAACTTAGTGGCATGAAATACATCATGAAGGCTAAGTATTTAAAAATAATTGCCAAATAACCATATCTATAAATACTATAAGGTTACACACACAAAGATCTATACAAAATATGGAATCTACAAAATATGCATTACTATCTATGTTACCTGAGGATGAACTCGAAGTCTCTCTCTACAGACCATGAACCATGCTGGTCGTGTGCCGGTCAGGAAGGCACCTTGGTAACCACCGATGTTCCTAAAATTCACAATCCTTTGTCCTGAAGCTTCTGTTCCAGCTTCATCCCTTGTCATTGATTCCAAGAATACACGAACAAATCGCAAATTCCTAAGCCTGGATGTACTAATACTGTTAGTTGCACTCTCTCCTGTACTTGTGCCTTCTGCCTTCCCTGTATTATCCTGTCCTTCAAATAAATATGCATGGTAACACAACATCGTCCCATCAGTCAATATTGCAAAAAGGAAGGGACGACCAAACTGACCACTCCACTTCTGCATGCATATTTCTACAACCTTCATGTTATACCCAGCTTCTTTTTTATTTTCCTCTGAGCTTGCTTCTGATTGCTCCTTTACAGTTCCCTGGGTATCACCATACACATCTGGGAGATAAGTATCTACTAAGATACTTTTTCCAGACATAAACTTATCAATGGAATAAACACATCTAAAGCTGGGAACTTCAAACAGATCAAGTCTGCCACTTTCTCGGCATGTTATGCAGTATATATCTCCCTGATCTTGTGGTGAACCATCTGTCCCTTCAAGATCATCTGCTGCTCCTGTTGAAAGCCAAGCATCTGTGCTAGTTTTCCTTAACCAAGGTTCAGGCCCTCTATCATGATAAAGCGAGCATGCAGCAATAGGGTCAGCAGAGCTTCTAGATATAGGTGGTGAAGTGATTGAAACAGTGCAAGCTGAAGGATCTGCAATGACACACATCCAAATCAACTTGCAGAAAGTATTTTAACCGCCCTCTGGTAACAATTGTAACAGTTAATAAATCTTAAATAATTTAACACATGCTACCTTGATTAACATTCCACAAATTCATTGAACAATTTCTTTTTGTGAAAGGGTATAAAGTCAGTATAAAATCATTAACTTACTTTCCAACTAATTTCCAGACAGTATGACATAACAAGCCTGTGGGATGCTAATTGCAAGACATATTTAAATGTTCCCAAGGAACAATACAAAAGAAGTTTTAAGTATTTTGACACTTTCAAAAGATGTTTTGGAATTCAATTATGGTCACCCCAGTAAGGCAAGCAACTTGTCCAATGCATCATATTAAAAAAAGAATGATTGCTAACACCACTGTGCTATTTTTAGGATCAATTTCAGATGCAAGTTAAATATTTATTGGAAAGGGTTGTTAGAAGTTCTTTTGCAGCATTACAACTCATAAAGATTGCTTGCAGATTCTATGCAATTGTGTCCCCAGAATGAGAACCAAATAATGCAACAAGCTGCTTATAACTGATAGTTAATGCTCAGGACAGCATTGGAATATATTCTCCTCTTAGCTAAATTGGTAACATAAAGCTCATTTTTGTTTGTAAATTGTTGAATTGTACATAGACTTTATTTTTGAGTAAAAACTATATTAAACAGAAAGAGTTACAAACATCATTTGCATGAAAAATTACAAGGGAACCAAAGACAGAAGATCAAAGGATGTTGGTATGATACATTAAAAACACTAAGCCCAGATCATGTAACTAAAACAATCTCTAAGACTCACTTAACACTATCAAATCCAACAGTATGATTTGTAGTAGCACACATTTATTCTGTTGGTAATATCTACATCTGGTATATAAATATCAGCAACTTGATCTATAATGTTACAGCTATTCACAGCAATACATCTGATATGACCATGAAGCGATATCTAGCTGATTCAAAATTGGATGAGAACATCTTAGCTGGCATTAAAAAGGATCGAGGAATTCCAAGGGTGAAGTGAAACTGTGAACATTGCTCATCAATCATTACAATCGCAAGAGACCCAAGTGACAATGGAATCACTCAGCTTGTTTGCATAAAGAGGAACTCTCTATGCGGATCATCTTAAAATTGCAGATATACAATTTCCTCTCGTGTGTCTTGTCTTTTAGGTTGAGGGTTATCAACAACCTGCTCTTGGATTAATTATGCAGTCCGCCCTTTGTAGACGGCCTTGTTAATAAATAATTATGTTACAGTCGGTCGTACTAGTAGTATGTATAAAATAAAATAGAATAATACTCTACACAGATTAATGTAATCGGCAATTAGTCCGACGGTAGGGTAGTTAGGAAGCGTTGCTGACGGTTGGTATCCCAACCAACCTCGACTAGCTATTTACGTACTCATTTCATTTGTAGTCAGGACCTCTGTATTCATAATCGGCGATTACTCTCCGAGCAGACGAGTAATCTCCATTTTTTTGGCTAGGCGAGTAATCTTCACTTTTACTCGCAGGAAACCCTAGCCGTTTTTTTCCCTGGTTTGTTCTGAGTAATCGCCGTGTAATCTCTTGATCAATCACAGAAAACCCGGCACAAAAACCTAACGCGTTTTTGACACGTTTTTCCTAACGTTTTTATTTTCGCGGGTTTTTTTTACACGTTTTTACCACATTTTGGACGTGGTTTCGTGCTATTAAATCCTCATTTTTGCTAGTGACAGTCACCTTCGATTTGTTTTCGGCGATCTGCATTTGTTGGTTGCACGATTTGCAGTGGTGGTTGCACGATTTGTAGTGCGATTTCCAGGTTAGTTTGTAACTTTGCTCCTTCTCTGCAGCGTGCATTCCAGTTCTTCATTTTTAATTTTTTTCAAATACTTTAGTGCATTCCAGTGCTTCGATTTAATCCAATGATGCTTCATAGTTCAAAATTTCAAGTTTCAAACTTCAAACTTCATAAAATGACGCTGATAGACTTCAATAGTTCAAAATTTCAATCACAATGCTTCGATTTAATATTTTTATTATTTTATACATATGCTTCCAAACATCTATGTATAAAATAATAAAAATATTAATTCGTTTTCGTTTCTACATCAATATAATATTTTATTATTATTCTAAAATTAAAATTTAGTTTTCATATATTATTTTATTATAAATTTATAATAATATCATCGGTCTTAATTTTTAATATTCATAAAATGTTTTCACTTTTCTACATCATATTTAATATTTATTAATTATTATTATTTTAAAACTCAAATTTGTTTGCCTACGGAATGGGATTCAAACTCTACGTACTACTGGCAAACTTGTAATAAATAGAACATAGGATAAAACAGTAAATTAAAAGATATCATAGTAAAATGCCAGAAACTTTATTCATTCTCACGAATATCATGTACAAAGAGTATCACAATGCTTATAGTATAATCATCGGCAACAAAACTCATTCATTCTTTTCTCATAGAATAATCTCCCGACTACATATAACGCTCGGCGGTGGTTAGACAACCAACCGACACGACGTTTCATAACAACATTACATTAACATTAATCTAAACATATTTGCCCGAAAGTACATGACATTACATGACATTATTATTCTTTACTAACTATTGTTTTATTTGACAATTGGCCGACTACGACCGACGACTACGGCCGACTACAAAGTAAAGATATACGACTAACATCATCCCCCCCAAAAAAGAAGTCGTCTTCCAGACGACATACATACAACAAGATAAGATTACTGAGAAGTAGGGGGAAGGGAGTGCGTCCCTGGATGCACAGATGACGTCGGAGTGGTGGAAGAATGCTCTGCTCTCAGACGCCTCAGCTCCTCCGTGCGTGTGCGAAGCTGCCGATCTGCCAGGATCTCCCTCTCCCTCGCCGCCTTCACCATCGGGCTGCCTCCATCAGTTGGCTCTTTGCCTGCTCTGCTTCGGCCTTCTTGGCTGCCAATTCTACCTCTTTTGCAGCCAACTGGTCCTCCGATGCTTTCATTCTCTGCTGCCATGCTGCCTCTTTCTGCTGTGCCTCCTCCTCCAAGGCTGCCACCCGAGGCTCCAAGACCTCCAGTCGAGCTCCCCTCTCACTGGCAAGCCGAGATTGTTCAGCCAAGTCATTCTGGATGCTCTGTATGGTGGCAGTGGACTCGTCCTTTTCTTGTAATTGATTCTCCCTTAGTGCTGAAAGTTGTTGCGCATCGACCACTTGAGTATCATTCTCTATCAACTGACCCAATACTCTATCGCTCTCTGCCAACTTCTCCTCGAGAGCTACCACTCTTGTTTGCTCGGCTGCCAACTGCTCTTGTAACCGTACTATAATGGCTGGTTGTACTGCAAAGTGGCAATTCCAATAAATCTGATGGGGGTC
>VDFB02153270.1:0-11331 GCA_007258455.2 Sequoia sempervirens | reverse complement strand
GTTGGAAGGTCATGAGCATCCAAGGCCCAATATTTCTTCCCTGTATCCAAAATCGCTAAATTTTTTTCAAAATACCATAATTTTCCACTATGATGTTGTATTGTAAAAATGAGATATCATCAAAAAGCTGGCTCAATTTTTTTTGTAGTAGTGAAGGTAATTTTTCTAGATTTTTCTACTTGGTGCTAGTATTTTCTAATTGAAGTTAGATATTCATTTTGGATCCCAAGCTCATAACTTTTTTCCACAGTCTCTAATTTTCATGATTCTTGTACCGTTGGAAAGGTAAATTGAGGAGCTCTATCAAGTCATCCATGCAATTTTTTCAAGTTCAACCTTGGACATATTTTATTCATGTTTTTGTGTATTCACATTTTGGTTGATCACTTGAACATAATGTCACTTGGGAAGGTACAATTATGATCCTTGCACTTAATTTCAGCTATATAATGGTTTTTTTATGTCTCATTTCTTCATTCAAATTCCATTGTTACTTCATATCAAGAGTGTTCCAGTGTTCCTTGGTATTAGGAAAAATGTTGATTTATCATGATTCTAGAGTTTCTCCAACAATATAGAGTTTCTAGTGTTTCTAGCATCAGAATCATCTTGTCCTTTATTGCTTGGATTAAGGTTCTAGTGTTTTTTTTTATTAAGAGGGGTAAATACTTTTGAACCAGAGCTATCAATTGATGAGGTCACAAATAGGGTACCTCATCCTAATATAAATTCACAACAATTACACTCAATGAGGTTTGAACCTTGATGACAAGAATAACAACACAACTTAACCATCACACCATGCCACTATTAGTGATTAAGGTTCTAGTGTTACTCAGCTAGTTTTCTTCCAGTTTTTCTTTGCAACAAGTTATCTCATTGGGGGGCTGCATGGTCTCTCTTTATCTCTCTTATGGTGGGTCTTTTTCCTCATATGGATTTTTTCCTTTTCATTTAGTATAGAGAGTATTATTGTATTTCACCTCTCATTTTGTGAGGAGTTTTGTCCCATTGGGTTTTCTCCTTTTCTCCATTTATGAGAGATTTCAATTGTATTTGTAAATGGGTACCTAACATGGCCTCATATTTGGGACCCATCTTTGCATCCTTGCATCATGTGCATAATAACATACACCCTAAGTTGCACTTAAGGGGGTGCTAGTGTAAGTAGGTGTTTTACCTATCTAGATCATGTTTACATGTTAAGTCCAATTAGGTCCTAGGAGAGAATCTTTTTAGATGGTGTTAATTGTCATTAGATCTTATCTTATATTTTGAAATTTAATGCTTGTGTCCTAAGTCATTTAAAATTGTTGAGGTAGTTATCTCATTATGCAAGATTAAGACACATGTCAAGATCTTATCTAATCCTATCTTATAATTTGTCAAGTTATAAGCAAGGCATCATATGTACATTGTGATATTCAATTTTTTCAATCTTTCATTCATAATCATAGCATGATATTCTTGCCATTTCTTTCATGTGGAAGTATTTTTTTGTCTTAGGGTGATTCTAAGGTGTTGAAGCTCACTATTAGCTCCTACACATATGGCCGAGCCATATCATGAAAAGTTTTTTAAATTTATGTTGGTGCCTCACATTTTATTTTTACCAACATTTATTTTTATTTAACTTTTGATTCTAATCTAACATTTATTTAAGATGCAAACCTCTATAGAATGCTCCCACAACTTTCAAACAAGGTTACCGTGGTCTTTATAGTTATGTAGCTAGAAAATTGTCATGCCTAGCTTTGTTTAAGTAATTATTATTGTCTTGTTTGATTTTTAGTTAGCTTGTTAGATCATAAATTGCATGGTGACCTAATACTTTTACTTGGATTTCAAATGTGACATTAATAAATATATATGAAATTTTATGGCTTCTTTGAAAGTTTAAATCCATATTAAGTCTTAAACCTCTATTAGTCCCAATAATTCTTGTTTGAGGGTGTCCTTAACCATAATATATTTGCATCCTTCAAAATTTATATTTTAATATATTTTTGCGTAATTAGGTTAGTTTGACACCTATTTTACCATTTTACCACACATTTTAGTAATTGTTATGACATGTGCCTATGCAGAGATATTTGATCAACATTTAATTTTGCACAATTGTTGAAAGTTTGGTAGTCTTATGATTTGAAGTACTTCTCTTCAAGCCCAAAATTTTTCTTGGAACTATGCACACCTCTTAAAACTAATAAATTTGTTCTACAATATCTATAGATAATGTCGATCTCAATTCTAGTGGCCCCAATCATTTTAGGTGCATTAGTTCTTTCCCCTTTTATGTTTTGAGTTTCATATTTAAACATATATGTGTTGTTTTCCTTTATTTCCACGTGTAACATAACCAAGTATTAGGATCAAATCTATTTATTATGTATTATCGTTAAATAAAACTTAATTTAAATTTCATTGGATTAAAATTCACATAACAACATAAATTAAAAGGAGCATATCCCTCTAAAATTTATTTTTCTTTTATAAATTCTTTTAATTTCATAATGTGTAATATGAAACATTTGTTGTTATTGTTTTTGTTATAAATGATTGTCACAATCCATTATACTATAAAAATAATTTGAAAAATACTTAATTTTTATTCAATTTTTTATTTATTTATAAAAATAAGAGATTCATTAATATAACATACCAATTTACAATGTATACATTGTAGAAGAATCATACTCAATTATATATTATAAATATGAGGATCAAATGTTTGGTGAATTTCATATTTGATATAAAATAAAATGTTGAATGAGATTAAATTGTAGGAAAACTTATATGGGAAACAAGAAAATGACAACAAAAAGTAATAAGGTAGAAAAAAAGGATAAGCATAAGAGGGGTTAAAAAATAATTATACACACCCAAAGAAAAGGAATAAGGGAGAGAAATAGAGAATGACGTTTCATAGGTACAAGTTAGAATCGATTGAATGTTAAACTTAGAGAGATGTTAAAAGATAATTATTTTTTAACAAGAGGATTGTGAGATCACAAGAGGGTATAAGTGAAGGAGAGGAGGAAGAGTGCATGAAACATCAGGAAGAAATTACAGGGTTAGAATTAAGAGAATAGATAATATATGTCTTCTCTCAACTTTGTTTTGTAATAATTATCTTCTTTAATCAAGAATATGGTAGATTCTAAATAGATGTAGTGTTTGAAACGTGTTAAATAAGAATATTTTTTGATATATGACTGTCATTAATACCTTTATTAAGTTTAATGTTATAGTATGTTACTTAATTTATATATTTTAGGTAAAAGCGAGTTCTATATTATTTGTTTTTATGCTCATATTATGTATGATCAATTTAAAAAGATAAAATTATATCATTTACTATTAACTAAATGGGAGGCACTGCAATTGGAAGTATCATTACTATGCAACATAGTTGATTGATATGTGTGTTAATAAAATGCAACACACATATTTGAATCATAAAGATTTACAAAATCATGTGTTAAAAACATGCTTTATGTTTTCCAACATATTTGTTAAAAATTGTAGTGTATTTAATACACTTTAAAAATATCAAGTATTTGACATAAGTATTTTCTATGTCCATACATGTGAAACATGTGAAATGAATGTCTTAGCATACTATCAATAGATCAAAAATAAAACATAACCTTCTCCCATATTTTTAAATTTGATGACTAAAAAATATAAAATAAATAAAAATAAATTTTCGATTTCTTCAATTTTATAACGTTAAAAAATAAAATAGAAGAATTCAAGTTGTCACAATTCAAAACATAAAATGTGTGCATAATCTCTTTAGAAAAGGAAAACGAAAGCCTGACCCAATTGTGACATACCTAAACTTGGATACATTTGTTAAAAAAAACTGCACATCCAAAACAATCCACAGCTGTTACCTCCCTAGCCTTGACCTGTAGAATAGAATCTTCCCTGTACGCGACAATGAAGAGAGAATCCTGTTCAATATACGCAGTGTTTGTTGGGCCGGCCAAGATTGGAGTTTAGTGATTGAACGTGCAACTCCTCTGCTACGATCCAAACTTGACCGACACTGATGACGTGATCGACATCTACCCATGCTCACCAAACCCTTTTTTAAGTTCTGTACATTTCGATTTTGAGCACAATTTACATTGTGAGGCGAGGCTACAGAACAGCTTCTAATATTCAGATCTGCCAGAAGTATGCAGGGGATTCTCATTCCTGGTTTGCCTAACAATGTCGGCCTGGAGATCCTGGCCAGAATACCAAGGCAATATTACTGTGAAGCAATTCCCAACGTTTCTTCTTCGTGGAGGGAAGCTGTAATAAGTCCCGCTCTTTTTGCTGCGCGAAAGCGCCTGCGCGTGACAGAATCGTGGATTTACACAGCTGTGGTGTGTGAACAAGAGAATCGAACCTCCATCCTCTGGTTTGCCAGGAATGCAACTGCAGAGGATTCAGAGTGGCGACCAATGCCGTTAATGAGGGAAGAGCACAGGCCAATCTGTGGATTCAGCTGCGCAGTAATTGGCGAGTTACTGTTCGTAATTGGCGGCTGTGAACGGCACAGCAATTTTACCAGTTTTCCGGCAACCAACAAAGTGAGCGTTTTCAACGCCCGAACAAATCGGTGGAGTTGCGTGCAGGGCATGAAAGATGCTCGGGCAAATTTTGCCTGCGGAGTAGTTAACGGTAAAGTATTTGTTGCAGGTGGGGATCGATTCGTTGACTTCAGTGATGAGAGTTGTGATAATGAAGATGATCAGACTGCCTATGACTGCTTAAAATCCGCTGAAATGTACAACCCATTGACAGATTTGTGGACGCCTGTGGCGGATATGATCCATGCTAAGCATTTCGTTGTTGCCTCTGTCATAGACGACAAGTTTGCTGTCTGTGGGTTCCTTTGCAAAGGGGATTTGCAATTCTGTGAGATGGCAGAGATATTCCAAGCTGAGGAGAACAGGTGGATAGAATTTCAGGGGGCTGAAGAGAACGAAACAGCAAATAATGAACTCTGTTCTCCCAATGTAGTGAAATATGGGCGTTGTGAAATAGAATCATCTACTCATGAAATACAATTCGATGGCAGGGATAGGTTAGTGATCACCACAATTGAGGAAGACGGTGAGAAATGTGAATGGGCAGGCATTTTCCAAGGTTGTTTTGTGATATCCATCTGAAAATTTAAACATCGTAGGGGGTAAAGTTTCTTTTCGTTTTTTTCTTATCTGTAATCAAATTCACAATTATCTGGTTCCCATTTTTGAGTCCAGATTATTGAATGTATATAATAATTTTAACAATAAATAAATTAATATAGTGATGCTTCATAAGACAATGTCGTCTTCTATTGTTGTTTTTGGAGCTTTGTTTTCTCCTGTGATTGAATGTAAATATTCTTCATCTTGTGTCTCTGCTTTGTGCCATTAGATTATTATTAAAATAAAGCCTTGTTAAATTTTCATTTTGTTGATTGTTGTTTAATTTTCTATGCTACATTGAGGGCACGATAATTGGCAGGCCAATTTGATTTTTTTTTTTTTTTTAATCTAGGCAATTCATATTATCTATCAGTTGCTTGTGTCCTCCTATCCATTCAAAGCCTGCTTGGATTAAGTTTTAGTTAATTGCTCTGATGCCATGATATGCATAAGGAATTTTTGATGGAGTCTGAGAATTACTTTAAATTACTTGTCAGTAGTTTCATCATGCTATCAAACTCTTTACCAGTTTGATAGGAAGACTGTTGATCTATCCTATAGATCTATAAATATGTAAATTCAAAACCGCGTTCTGTTTAGGTTTCTTTAACGCGGACTGTAAAGCCCCGTGGGCGTGATTCCTTCGATTTTTGTTTTCAATGTATTAGTTTTTTTTAGACTGTTTGAAAACGTTTTAAATTATCAATCAGTAAGTTTGACACGCATAAGCAAACAGTAGTTATTTTTTTCGAGGAAATTAAAAGAATTGAGTAGTTGGAGAGTGACAGGCGTAGAGGTTTTCAAGAAGCAGCCTCAACTTGACAAGATAAATGCGACGTCAACATACCATGGCGAAGGTTTAACAAACTGAGTGTTCTCAGGGCCCAGTTTAGTAGAATGTGGATAACTCTAAGATGATTCTCTATTTTGTCGCTAAGCTTTGCCAATGTTGAGCCCTCGTATGAAGGAACTTTTATTATAAAATGAAATTATAATATTGGGAAGATTTTATTATGTGAAGAAAGATTTTGAGAATCAAGTGCTTTGTCTTTTCTCTTCTAGGCATAGTTAAGCGGAGCTCCTCGTGGGAAAGGGATTTGCCACAAATAACAAGTTAGTTTGAAGAGATCTTACACATAACTACGTCTAGGTAGGTCTTAAAAGAGCCTCTTCCTTTTCAAGGGATGGGATTTAATCTTGAAAGGTTATTGTGTGGTTTTGAGCAAAGGTATGGAGGAAATGAGGAATAGCTAAAAAGTATCAATCATCATTTTAATATTTTTGATACATAAGATTTTGATATATTATATTAAATATAAACCATACAAACGCTTCCTAAGTAGAAAATTCATCCACCCGAATGAAGCTCAAAAAACACCTATGCTACCCATGACCACCAGAGAAATAACAAAGCTTAATTTATACAAAAATCATTGTGTCCTAGCCAAAATTTTAAAAAAACACCATAAACTATCCTCCCAACTAGCCAAAACAAAATTTCAACCAACCTAAAAAACCATCAATTCACAGGAACCCATTGAGTTTTGTGAAGGATTCAAAATTCTGCACCCATTCGAAGCCACCCGTTGCCATTAACCCTAGTAGCTTTTTAAGGTACTCAACCGCCACGACCGCGATCATTCTGTGTCGCATGAGTTCCATCCCTTTCAGCTCCAAGAGGAAAGGGAAGAATTTTACCGCCTTGTTCATATTCCAAAGAAGCTCTAAATCTGCAGGACACGAAATCCCTTTGCTAATTATCGCAGCCTTCAAAGTCTTCTCAATGCCACCAACCAAATACTAAGGAAACAAACGCTCCAACAACACCCTAGCCTCCGCCTTGGGCATTTTGGCATCCAACAAAGAGGCTAAGAAACACGAGGAAATGTAAGAATTATCCCTTGTGTATTCCTTCTAGGAAAGATGGCCTTTCCCTAAAATCATTTTAACCACAACCACGACGAGGGGATCTATGTTAAGCAGGACACGCTTAAGCCTCTAATCGGTTATCTCTCGAAATGCAGCTTGCCTCTTCATTTCCTACAATGAGATGGGAGTATCCACTTCGAACGAATCCAACCCTTCCACAGAGACAACAATTATAAACTTGGAGCACCCAACTGAAGCCATCCTCAGAAGATTCCAGAAATCAAGCACGACCTGCCAACTCACACACCACCTTTAACTACACATTAACAATGCAAACCACACAATACCAAACCGTTGACACCTTCACCCATAAATAAATCCCATGACAACTAAGCCATACCAACTCTACACGAGCCAAACATTATTTCAATGTAAGGCAAGCTATCCTTGCATGATCATTCCATCTTGCATGTCTAACCCCTTATGCGAGGCTTGCTTTGACATGCGTGTTTTTTGCCAACTTCATCATTTCATGAACTCGCCATAAACTAAGTGACCCTTCACTTATGCCATCAACCACCTCATCCTCGTCCTTCACTTCCATCACCATCCACCTCATCACTGAGGTCCCCACTTAGAAGCCACTTCACTTGCTACAGAAAACCCTCCACCGATCAATCATCATTTTTTATTCATTTGATTTTTGAAGATAATTTTGTAGTAGGGCATTTAATTTTTTTTTTTTGAAATGTGATTGAAAAATTAACTAGTGAATTTTGATATTGATTTGGGTTCCATTAGTAATGTAGATATCAATCATTTCTATAAGATGACACTATTTAACCACTTGAATTTGAAAGGTTATGTGGGAAGGTGTTTCTTCAAGCTAAGGAAAGGAATAGGTAATCTTTAATCACATGGATGCATAGAAATTTTGAAACATCTTAGTCAATTGAAACCCTAAGATTCTAAAAATATACACAATATAGGTTATTTAATCCAACTACTACATAACCTAACCAATATCTCCCTATATATATGACACCAAATAATAAACTAAAAAACAATTGAGTTTTTTCATCCTTGAAGCTTTGTAAGCCAACTCAATTTTGAACCACATTAGCTAATGGTAAAAGAGGGCACAATTTGGCAACAAATCAATTAGAAGAAAATAATTAAAGTGAAAGAAAATAATGGTTGTGTTGACATCATAACACAATAAATTATCTTAATGATTCTTTCAATTCTAATACTAAAATTGAACTAAGTGTAAAAAATTGGAGATGTTCTTTGGTAGTCAAGATTTGGATCTTAAAAGCCCAAATTATTGTGTATATAAAGCTACAATTCTCTTTTGAAAAATTTCCACTACATAAAAAAATGTTTTTGTTTATTAAAATTCCACCTCAACCATGTTGACATCACTATTAATAATCCACTATGCTAGTAGAAGATTATTTGCAATTCATTGCTAAAGTAGCATCATTTTAATTTCATCATTTCAAACATACATATTAAAAAAGCTAAATGATCAATTATCAATATTGAAAAGGACCCATAAGGCTCTATTAGATAGGTCATAAGCATGAGTAACATATTGGGGTTGTCACTTTTTATTAACAAATGTTACTATAGTACCTTAACCTTTCTCATGATTATTACTATTTAAATAAATACTATATGTTCATATGACACAAGACACTAGTAAGAGGAAAATTATAACAACCTTAATCTCTTGAACATAAATAATATCTAGAGGGGTGAATCTCTATAAAATATATTAGACCATGAAATTGTAGTTTAGGTCTATCAATCCCTTACATTTCATGAGATGTAGTTCATGGAGTAATATGGCCTAATGAACTTTCCTTGGAGTCTAGCACTTGCAGTGTAGAAAACCTATTTTTCTCAAATCTAATTTCAAGCATTCAAGGGAGAAGTATTTAAATTACATATTTCATTTCTTAGGAAGATATTTTCCATCTTCGAGCTATTGAGGAGGATTAAAAAACCTTTCTACTCCTTTTGATTGTAACATAAGTGGAACTCTAATATTTGGTGAGGAAAGAAAACTTGTTGTAAAATGTGTTCTTGAGAAGTAAGGCTTATTAAACTCTTTAAAAGACTCACCAAATTGATGTGAAAGAGTTGACTACAAATCAATTGCCTTATTTGATTTTTCACTAGCCTATAGCTAAAAGGACCTCACAATATTTAGTGTGGGACTTGCTATTTTGACATTAAAGTGTTTTCACTATTGTTCAAATCACCAAATTTTGACTAGGAGTTCTTATGGGATTTTTTATGATCATTTTTATAATTTACATTAGTCTACTCATCTTCAACGTTTCCTACCTTTGCCATTGGCTTGGAGGTTGGTTTGGTCTTGTGTAACTAGAAGGTAGTCTCATATTTGTGGTTAAAGTATTAACATTGAAAGAAACCATTGGATACATTGATATATAGAATATGTTGAACATGATAGATATCACCTATTTGTATATAAGTAGTTTCTTTTAAAATTTGGTAGAGAAAAAAAAATAGGTTCAAAACATACAACCCTCCCAAGAGAGGAAGCAATGTGATGAAAGACCAACATGGAAAGGATAACCTATGATATGTAAGCTATAAAAGAACCTTAAAAGTGTGTTTTTCAAGCATGATTAAATATATTGTTAAGGATAAAAAATAAATAAAGATCAAGACACACATAGGAAGGTCCATAGTAAAAGATTATGTAAACATGATTGGATTCCAAAAACTAGAAAAGAAAGAAGCCTTTGGTTAAATTCTAGATGGAATCTCTAGAACCTTTCTTGTATTTATTGTTGTAGTCAAATGACAAGTTTAAATGGATAATTGTCACAAATAATTACTTAACAAGCAAGGTTGACAATCAAATGTAGGTCCTCATTAAGTCTCCTTTATGCATGTACCATGTAATGTACTAAATAATTTTTTTTTTGATTTATTTAAATTATTTAAATACAAAAAAAATGAGACAACATAATATATTTCAAACCCTCACAAAATTATTTTGTAAGATAATTTAAAATATCTGCAAAGATTTATCAATTTCTAGACAAACTATGCACTCAATTTTGATAATTTTACACTAAACAACTAGAAAATTATTTTATTCTAAAAATATTATTTTTATGCATAAAATATTCTTCTATACCAAAGAAACATAATAGTAATATCAGTAAAAACAAAATCTAAAATAAACTTTTATCATGTCTACTCGAAAACTACAAAAAACTACACAACAATAACATTGGATTTGCTCTAACTACATGATGAAGATATGAGACAACCAAATTTGTTATTTTAGTGAATAAATAAAAGAAAACCATTTAAATGCAACAACAAAAATACCCAACAAAAAAAGTTTAAAAATGAGTTCATAATTATCCACACAAAAAACTCATGGAAACTACAAGTCTACCCAACATTGTCAACATTGTTTTGCTCCAATCTAAAATATGAATATTTAGAAATTTGGAATTTAATATATAAATAAAAATTAATCGAAAAAAGTACTGATCTATACCACTTAAAACAACAAACACAAGTTAGCAAAATTGAGAAATCAAACCACACAAAGAAACACCCCAAAACATGCAAATCGACACTCCAACTATAATTGCATTAAATATTTAGCTCTAATGTAACCTATGAATAATAGCACCCTCATGTACCAAATGGTTTTCATTATTTTATGCCTGAAATAAATGGGATTTCATCCATTGATTGCCAATCTTCAATGGGTTTTCATCTAGAGAATATTATTTGTTGAACATAAGTGTCTAGAAAATTTTTGGTAGAGTTTTGATAAGATGAAAATAGATGTTTGGAATGTGAAATTACTTAAAAGTTAATAGAGGACCAAATATAAATGCCCTCCTCTTGAAAAAACATTATTTCCATCAATTTCTCTCCAAAATAGACCCCATAAAAAATTGTTAGAACCTCCAGTTAATCTTTTACAATTTTTAGACAATAACGATGCTCCTCTTCCATCTAATTATAATTGTCATAAATAATTATAAGATTCTCCTCCAAATAGCTAATTTTTAACTCCTCAAGTGGAAATATAAATAAAATATTACTTTCAATCACTTCCTAACAAAAATTCTCGTTAATTTTTTTTTAATAGCCATTACCTAATTCCAAACTAAAAAATGGGTAGAAACTCCCTCCTACAAATTGTCATAAAAATTGTCATGTGAAATAAGCTATAATAAGGTGTTACAGGATCTTGAAAGTTTTT
>VDFB02153269.1:0-47770 GCA_007258455.2 Sequoia sempervirens | reverse complement strand
GAATATATGATGACTTAACTTATGAACAAGATAACACCCCCAAAATTATCTACATTACCTAAAAAGCTACAATAAATGCATGAATGAATTGATGAAGCGGAACCTATAAAAAATAGAACACCCCCAAATATTTCTAAGGAACCAAAAAAAGCTACAATAATTGCATGACTAAATTGATGAATCATAACCTATGCCAAAGAGAACACCCCCAAATCTACAATAGTTGCATGACCAAATCCATTAAGCAGAAGCTATGAAAAACATAACACCCCCAAATTAATCAATGGAACCTAAAAATGAAACAAAAATTGCACTATTGAATTGATGAAGCAGCCCCTATGAAAAACCTAACAGCCCCAAATTTATCAATGGCACCTAAAAAAGCTACAATAGTTGTATTAAACTAAATAACATTAATCCAAACCAAAGATGCCTTATGATGTATTCTAACCCACATTAATCAATGGCACCTAAAAAAAGATTAACACCCCAAAATTAATCAATGGCACCTAAAAAAGATAATGCAAAAGAGAACACCCCAAGAGTTATCTAAGGAACTAAATTTAGCTAACAATAGTTGTGTGACTGAATATATGGATGGAACCTAAAAAAGCTACAATACTTGCATTACTTAATTGATGAAGCAACACATATGAAAATCCTAACACCCCAAAATTTATCCAAGGCACCAAAAAAGGTTACACCCCAAATTTATCAATGGAACCTAAAAAAATATAGTATAGTTACATGACTAAATAGATGAACCAAAACGAATGAGAAACAAAACCACATCTCATATCCTAAAAGGCATGTACAACATAAACATACTCAGGCACAACAAATTGGGAACCACATTTACATTTTATTGTAGGGAAACAAAATTGTTTAACTATGATTGTAATGATTGCAATATAAACTGTAGGGAAACACAACTGCTAACCTATGACTGTAATGGATTTAATGAATAACAATATAAAGCTTATGAATGGAAAACAGTAAGAGTTTAACAAATCTCACATCTTTTATGCATGACCAACTCATTCGCAGGCATAAATTATTTTGAAGTTAAATGATAACTTTGTTTTGCATGACTAAATTAATGAAGCACAACCTATGAAAAAGATAACACCCCAAAATTTATCTATGGCACCAAAAAAACCTACATGTTTTAAGTCACTAAATAGATGAAGCAAAACATAATAAAAAGACAGACCCAAAAAAATTATTTTTGGTTTATGAAATAGAGAACACACCCTAATATTTCCTATGCATCCAAAGAAAACCTAATTGAATGATAATGCAGGACCTATGAGAATATGATAACCAAAGTGAATGATAATGCAGAACCTATGAGAATATGATAACTAGAGTGAATGATAATGTAGAACCTATTAAAAAAAGAACACCCAAGATTTATATTCAACCTAAACGGAAAGACCATAGTGCAATAAAATAGAAAGATAACCATAAAATCTAGATTTATGTATGGAATTGAAACAACCAACATTATTATTTGTTACTATAATGAAAAATAGACAACCCCAGATTTATCTATGGCACCGAAACAACCAACAATATTATTTGTTACTATAATGAAAATAAAAACAACCCCAGATTTATCTATGGCACCGAAAAACCCAACAATATTATTTGTTATTGTAATGAAATAAAAAACAACCACATTTTTAAAGAGAGTGATGCTTGAATAGAAGATTAATTTACATAGACTTAGTGTGTTTATGAACACAAATTCCATAGTGTTCATAAACACGAAAGCTTCATACCAGCAATGAATTTTGCAACAAAGAAAAGACAATAAAACAAAAAAAAACACATCAAAGAAGTAAAAATTGAATAATGGAGAGGCCTTAGTGAGCTTACTCACTTGGGTCGAATGGAGTTTTGCGGGCGTTCATGAGAATGCAACTTCCTTCACATGGGTTCACCTACATGGAAACCCTTGTAAATATATTTTGAGAAGTTAGGAAAATGCAATAATATTACACTCCTTCACACTGGTTCACTTGCATGTCACCAATGAATGTGAGCCATTGCATGGCATAGCTTGATTTGGGTTTGTTACGTTTGAATACTAGCACCTAGGAAAATCTCTATTGGAGTCTAAGCGTAGCATGTTGTGGTTGCTCTTTGGAAGTTGTAGAGACCTCAAGCGAGCACCTTCCAGTGTCGAAGTGGAAAAAATTCAAGAAGATGGTAGATTGAAAGGCTCTAAATTTGGTGAGTTGTGTGAGGCACTAGGAGCATTGGATGCAGGTTGGCTCGAAGTTTACATGGGATGTCATGAAACTAGTAGGAGGTGTTGTGCATTAAACACGACTATACACAAGAATAGCAAGGGGTAGCAAGAGATTAATGTGACGTAGTGGAGTGAAAGGGTGGTAGAGTGATAGTTGGTAATGTGGCAAGGTAGTCCACTTTGGACGTTGTACCACACACCAACTAGCATTCCAACCGAGCATGTTTTTGTCGCATGGCACAAAATGGCATTTTTTGGATCGACTAATCACATCATCCCATGTGTCAAATTAAATAACAAAAAATTAAAAAAGGTTTGTTTATTGTTTATTAGACAATTATTTATCTCCACATACTGAAATTGTTTTTATTAGTCCATGTGGCATGCATGCATGGATTGCTCAATCAAAGCAGACAAGTGTTCCATTTCACATAGCACTTGTGAAGTTGATATCCTTAAGTGGATTCACAACATGGTGAGGCATAGTCTGGGAGTTTAGAAGTCACTCAACCAAAGAGGGAGTGGAAAGTAATTCTTGCTACTTGTTATGCCTTGCATAACCACCCCACTTTGATCTGGATCAAAGTGGGTCCCCTTTCTCTTTTGGTTTCATTGTTTTTTTTATTTGCCTTGCTCTTGGGTTGCTTTTGTCTTATGCTTCAGTTTCTCTTCTGGTTTTTTTTTAACTTTGGCTCTATTTTGGCTCAATTTGGTTCCTTTCTTGTTAAGTATTTAATCAAGTAATCACAAGCCCAAGTATACCTTATGAAAATGTATCATATATCTTTCTAATGACTAATGGAAGCATCTGTTTTGCAAGAAGAGGCCACACATGATGATATTTATCAAGTGAATCCACTTGGTGGGATTTTCTTAGGACGGTTGGTCATATTTCTCCTTGCAGATGAAAGTCGTGTCTGGATGACTACTAGCGCTTTCTGTCAATGTATATATGTGTTTCCTTTCAGCAAGACAGGGGTCGTCCTTTTGGCGACATGGAAATTCCTATCGGCAAGGGGGGTTTGCTTTGGAAAGGGGTCATGGTGAGGTCTTTGGGTCTCACCAACTATCACACCACCAGCCAACACTTCAGCCAAACAAATAGAATTCGGCATGTGGTCTTACCGAAGGCTCATTCTCTCCCCGACGGGGGGGTCTTCGGTGAGAGAATTAAATAGGTTTCGCCGACTGCCGTCAAGGGGTTCTTATATCGCCATAAGGTTATCTCCCCGCCAGGAAGTCTCGGCGAAGAAATAAAGTCTCACCAACTAGTGCAAGGGGGGATTCCATTGGTGGTCATTGACAAGAGAACCGGTAGGTCTCGATGACCAAAGAGTGAGCACGCGGAGGTCTTCGCCAAGATGTGAGATGTCTACGGGACATCTCACCCACAAAGGAAAGTCATAGCGACACAGATGAGAGTCATCATAGGTCATCCCGAAGGATTATTCTTCGATAGGACGTGGTGGGATCGATATAAGGTCTCACCGAATACAGTTGGTCACGCCGACAGGGCACAAGGAGGGAGGTCTATTGGTAAGACCACAAAAATGTCCCGGCGACAGTAGGGTTCTACAAAGGAAGCTTCGGTCAGCATAAAGTCTCACCAACCGGAAGAGGTCTTGCCGATGTGGAAGAACTCGCGGAGAGGAAGGGGACGTGCCAAGAAGTCTTAGCGAAATGTAGGAGTCTCAGTGACGTGCTGGGAATGAAAGAAAGGCATGTCAGTATAACTGAAGAGGAGTTTCCCTGACATAAAAGGTCGCCAAAGAATAATGAATTCGGCATAGTGTCTAGCTGAAAGGTGGAGGTCACACCGAAACAAAGGAGCCCGAAGAGAACAAAGAGAACTCGGGGAGACTCAGAACGAATGCAACAGGTTTGGTAGGATGTCCTGCCAACCCGAGAGACTCTCAACGAAGGAGAATGAGCTCGAGCCCAAAAGGAATTTGAGCTTGGTGAGAATGAAAAGGGAGTTTGCTGAAGCTCTTGTCGATGGTGATGGATTTCCCAATGAAGGAGGATGTCGGGAGACTCCAAGAGGAAACGAGGGCTTCGCCAGGAGGTCTCAGCGAAAGGATGGAGTCTTGCCAATGGTCTTTTGGAGCTCAATATAGCTTCTGTAGCCCGCCAAAATGTCTTGCCAACTGTCTCGTGTCTTGTCGATGGCTGCCCGATGGTAAAGTCGAATCGGGGAGACACCAGAGGTGTCTCACCGACATGCGATGCTAAGCTACCCGCTTTTGACCACTAAAGAGTCTTGCATGGCCAGTGATTGCCCAATCAGATGTGTCCCTTTCTGAGAGCAGGTGGCGATGGATCAAATGTTCAAGTCTGCAAGGAGGCCCGAGGGATTTTTGGAAGGATGGTCAGTATACAGAGAAGTCTAGGACATGAGGGAAGCTGAAAGAAAGACGAAAGATCAATGACTCACAGGGACAGCTATGGCCATTGCTGGTGAGGAGATAGATCGATATTAATGATGATCTTTTGAGCATTCAAGATAGATTGCAAGGGGAGTGCAAAGATAGACACCGAGACAGAGGACTAAATGCAGCAACTGCCAGAAGATCAAAAGGACTTCTCCTAAGGTAGAAATCCTTCGTGAGGGTGGACATCAGGTTTCGCATTGAATGCAGTTTTGACTTTCCTCAAAAAGATCTAAGAGCCGACTCTCCTGGATGTAGATATTTTGTAAACCCTAATGTAGGGGGACAACGCATTCTCTTGATGCATTCTGTATATAAGGCATGCTTGCCCCTTTGAAAAGGTTAGAATTTTTATGGTCAGAACTGTTAAGTGTTAGCATTTCTAGGATAGAGCTTGGAATTTTAGAGGATTTTTATTAGACTAAGAACTGTTAGGAGTTAGTCAGTGAACAGAAGGAGATAGAATTGCATCTTGATTCTCAGTAATGAGAGCTTCTTTTGTCTTCTTGGTTAGCAGTAAGGTTTTAGTACAGACTATGATGTATTTTCTGAATTCTCTTAGCATAGTTGGAAACAATCTGAAGATTCAGATTCTCTATACACTCGTGATTGTGCCAATTTTGTAAATATTGTTTATCTGTTTTAATAATAGTAGAAACAATCAGAGTTTAATCTACTTCATGTTGTGTTCTTGAATGATACTTGTCTCAGTTTGATCATTTGATTTGTGGAGCCTTCAAGAAATGAAATATTATGTTGTGTTTTGTTTAAATGGTAATTAAAATCTGTTATACGAATTAGCACTGTGAATGAAAGAGGTTGTGTGTCAATCACAAGCTTATCTTGTTCTACAGTTTTGGTTTACAAATTCCTTGAAGTTAACAAGTCTGGTTAAGGTTGGATGAACTATTGTTCTTTCTATTTCAAAACCCTGATCTATCTTTTGTTGTTTCTTTAAAAACCCCATTTAAAGTAGGCTTTATTTTCATGCTTGATTTAAGAACAGTCCAGAAGCTCAACACCAGCAGGCCCCTTGAATATTACTGTTGCATTGACCACTGAGTAACATCAGCACAGTTGAGACCCAACTAGAAAATACCTTGGGAGCTAAGGCATCCATGTGTTGCCTTTCTCTTTCAGGAGAAGCAAAATAGCAATATTTTGCTTGCATTGTTGTGGTACCAAAATTGCCATCAACACTATTGTCTTACAAGGATGGGTCCCCTTGGAGTGAAAAAGATGCATTTGATCTATACATTGACCTAGCCTCGTGATAGTTCACCCTCTCTTTGGTTGAGTGATTTCTAAACTCCTAGACTATGCTTCTCCATTTTTTGAGTCCACTTAAGGATCTCGACCTCACAAGTACTCCACAGAATAGAAGACCTATGTTCTCTGACTAAGCACTCCAACCATGCATGCCTTAGGAATCTACCAAAACTCACTACTCTAAACTTGGTTGTACTACTTCTCCATTTTCAATGACCCCCCAGAGTTGGTTGTCCTTGTGCCTCCCGTAAGACAGCCGACTCCCAAAATATTACACCAGGACCTCTAAGTTCCAACTTTACTGTAGCTTGTTCCCAAAATAACCTAATCCTAACTCCTACTTGGTTTCTAGAACATGATTCCTCTACTGATTCATCACACAAAGGACATACTCCACATTGCTTCACTGCACCACAATTTATTTTCCTTGAGTTCCTCTTTACCTATCCACACTCCAAGACGCTAGTCTTCTACACTAACTCAGCTCCACCCCTAGAAATCACCTTGACACCATTTTGAGAACTATTTAGTTACACTTGTGACACCTTACTTCGTTCCTCATTTGGGGGTGCCCTATACCACTACTTAACACCTTTTGTTGGGAATACACCCCATGTACTGTCATGTTCTTCCTTTCAACTACTCCATTCTACTAAGGGTTTCTGAGAGAAGAAAATTGTCTTTTTATGCCATGTTGTTCACATAATGCATTAAATTCACCATAAGTGAATTCTCCACCTCTATCAAATCTCAAACACTTGATTTTCAAATTTACTTCCTTTTCCACTCTTGCTTTGAATACCTTATACCTATCCAGAGCCTGATTCTTTTCTTTGAGAAATTCAACCCATGTATTCGAGTATAATCATCAATAAGAAACATGAAATACCTATCACCATTCAAGCTTCCAGTCCTAGTCGAACCACAAAGATCGATATGAATTAACTCCAGCATTCTGGTAGTAGAATGCTCTTTTCCCTTAAAGTTACATCTTGTTTGTTTCCCCAATTGACAACTTCTGCAAATAGCATTACCAGGTCTTGTGATTCTAGGAAGTCCTCAAACAATCTATTTTGCAATGATCTTGACCAAGTTATCAAAATTCACATGTCCCATTCTCTGATGTCATAACCAACTTTCACTGATTTGAGATACAAGGCAATGAACATCAACTCCTTTTAATTGATAGATGTTTCCATGAGTTCTTCTTCCAATAGTAACCATATCTCCACTTCTAGATCCTTTTTAGATTTCACAGGTATTATTCTGAAACACAAGTTTAAAACCATTGCTACACATCTGACCAACACTCAAAAGGTTATGCCTCAAACCCTTCACATAATATACATCATCAGTACTATGCACTCCATCAAAGCTAATTGAACTTGTCCCATAGATCTTTGCTCCTAAATCATCAGTGAACATAACTAAACCACCATCATATTTCTCAAGTTTAGTGAACTTACTCTTGTCTCTGGTCATGTGATTTGAACATCCACTATCAATTACCCAATAGTCTTCATCCTGTCTTGCATGAAAAGTGGTAACTAAAGTACCTTCCATCCTATTTCTCTTACTCTTTGGAGCCTTCTTGCTTACACATTTTCTAGGGTTAGTGGATAAAAAATTACTTTCCAAAGCTATTAATAAGCATTCACTATCATCAACCTTATTTTTCAGATTCATCATCAGAAATTTTTGCTTCTTTTTTAATATAATACAACTTCTTATATTATCCCTCCTATCCTTATCCTTATAATCCTTGTTCTTCTTATGTACAGCTCTATTCAAACATCTCAAAGAATAATGACCAATATTACCACAACTAAAACATTTAAAGGGAAACATACCTTTATACTTTTTGGTTCCTTTGTTTAGCTTCTTGGTAAAGTTTGCTTCCAACTCATCAACACCATTACTATCTGGTTCCTCTTCAATCTTCAATGCCTTGAATGTCGTTTATGTCTTTTCTTCTATCTTGTCTTCTTTTCAGAACTTTCTCATCTCAAATGCTTGCAAGGTGTCGAAAAACTATTCCAAAGTGTAAGTCTTAGGATTATAGACTTCTTCAATAACTGAGATCTTATTGTTGTAGCACTCTGGTAGGGTTATCAAGATATTCTCAATTATATCCCATCTAAGAGTTTTCCTCCTTGATTTCTAACTTCATTTGTAGTAAGTTCAACTCTCTAAAAGAAACTTGAAAACTCTTCACCTTCTTCCATCTTCAGATTCAAAAATGTGTTATTTGTCGCCAACTTCTTTGTCAATTTCACTCTTTCATTTCCCTCATACATATCTTCCAACTTCTTCCATACTTCATATGTAGTTTCCAAAGAAGAAACCTTTGCTCGCTTATTTTTAGATAAACCATTGCAAATAGCATACTTCACCTTATCATTTTCTTCATAAGCAAAGATCTCATCTGCAGTAGTAAGGCCACCAGATAGGGGTGTATACTTTGTCTCAACAGTCGTCTAGGTCTTAAAACCAAAGGAGATAATATATCATTTCATTTGTCCCTTCCAATCTTTGTACTCAATTCCATTGAACATAGGGATCGCCAACTTATGCGCCGTCGAATCTTCCTTAAGCGGTTAAGCTCAACAACAAGGAACCAAAGCTCTGATACCAATTGTTAAATAGGCGTAGGACAACTGAGAGGGGGGGTGAATCAGTTGTCACATAATTTAAACTTAAAACTTCAACACTTATTAATTCCACAACCACATTGTTTTATTATTAAGTAAGAGCATGAAACACAAATAATAGAAAGAAAATCAACACAATGAACACTAGATTTTTACATGGAAAACCCAATGAGGGAAAAACCAAGGTGAGGGTAAACTCACAATATAAAAGATTATAAAACAAAGGTTCACTGCCCATATGAGGACTCATTGTCCAAGTACAAAGGATCACTGCCTACAAAAATGACTCACTGTCC
Source organism: Sequoia sempervirens (assembly GCA_007258455.2). Lineage (NCBI taxonomy): Eukaryota > Viridiplantae > Streptophyta > Pinopsida > Cupressales > Cupressaceae > Sequoia > Sequoia sempervirens. The sequence continues at coordinate 38,868 of VDFB02153269.1, read as the reverse complement.
AACAGGGAGGCTCACTGCCTACAAATACAAAAGAGAACAAAAGATCCACCACAACAATTAATGCATATTCGTAGGATTGTAGAAACCTTCAACTCACTGTCTTCAACACACTAAAAAACTGCTATCACAACTCACACTCACACTTCTACTCTTATGATTTGTGGCTTACTTTTTTCACTTTGCATCACACTATCATACAACTCTTCACACTTCAACTTGCTTTTATACCATCCTCAACCTTAGAAACTTTCTCCAAGGTTGGCCACAAAAAAACCTTATTTCATAAATTCAAAATAGGTCAGAAACTCAAAATTTTCATGGTGGAAAGGAATAGGAGTGGACCAATATAAAACATTTTTCAAAATCAAAAATAATATCTTGAAACAACCACATGCTTCCTTAATTAAATTTTATTCTTCGAATGAAGTGTAAACACTAGGTCGGCCAAACCTAATGAAAACACAAATAAACATTGATGTACATGCTTCCCAATTAGAAGATGACACGTGGATACCAAAACACACTTCCCAATTCATGAGATTACATCTAGAATCTTATAGATACATCTGCAGCAAAACAATAAACTTCAAACACTAAACATTTTTCACCAGTCCATCTAGACTGTATAAACTTCACACTAAATTACTGAGACATGACTTCCGGATCACAAATTTTCAAACCTTTTTTCTAAAGCACAAAAAAGACCTTCACAAGATATATCCCAGATCCACAAGATCTGAAATGAAATAGAGAAAAACTACAGAACAACAATATTTATCCCAGTCCACAGAATACCAACTTTATTGGAACAGTTCACATATCGGTGAACATAACTTTCACACACCATCACACCAAAAGCTGAAACTCGAGATATCACCACTAAATCCCCATTAACAATCCTTCTAGATCCACACAAGCATAGGATCAACACAGGAGAAATGTAGAGCACATGCAGGGCACATTCACTCCAACATTCTTACTTCTCTTCTTTATTTAATTTTCTCAAAAGCACTTGGAAACTTATCAAACCACCACATCTAAAACAATAAAAAGATATCTCCATGTACTCACAACATCTCAGAAGTATTTCAACTATACCTGTACAATCTACAACATATTGAATTGTGTTGACATCAATGACAACACCATCAAACTTGCTCATACCCGCAACAACTTTGCTATAGGGTAAGAACATCCATCAAGCATAAAGGATGGGGAAATTTTTCAAATGTTGTAGTTGCAATTCCCCTGGTAGATATTTATGTAAACAACAGAAGAGAAGACAAGGCATGGGAACTGTTTGACAAAATTCCTCAACGAAATGCATCAAAAATGTGGAGGCAGAGACAAGGCATGTGAACTATTTGACAGAATGCCTTAAATAAATGCATCAAAAATGCAGAGTCACAGACAAGGAGCACGAACTGTTTGACAGAATACCTCAAAGAAATTTGGTCTCATAGCATAGACCAGGCATATGAATAGTTTCACAGGCTTCCTCAAATAAAATTCGGTTTCATTGAATGCCATGATTGCAGGATACAAATAAGATAGATTTCTTGACCAATATTTTGGAAACTAAATGATATTAGTCAACCATTATATTTTAAAATGCTCTAAAAAATTTTAGGCAAATGCAGTCGAAGTTGAGCTCCTTAACCTTTTCCCACATCCTACTCGCCTAATCCAAAATAGACGCTTCAAAACAAGGTAAGGAGATAAGTGAAAGAAGGGGATTTCACAATGTTTAGACAGACATGTATGCAAAATGTGATGCCAAGATAAAATCTGAACCGATTGCATTAAACTAAACATTTCTTCGATTCATTAAGCTCATAAAATCCAATATAACATACTATTGTTCACACAAGAAGATAGTAAGAAATTAAATTGTTGTTTTTTGACCTGGACATTAGCAAATATTGGCACCAAAATGGTCTAAACATTCATAAAATAAATCACAGCTGTGGATAAAAATACCCTACAATGTAGAACTTATGTCACCACTTTGCATTTGATATGTTGGTTGTAGTTGATAATTGCAACCCTCCAAAACTCACGTCTCTTTCAGGCTCACCCTTTGTTATATCATTCTTATAGAGAACTTCATACCTCATGATTTTTAGAATGTCCTCTTACATTATCTGAGGTTAAGCTTTCTTTCTGTTACCTATCTGAGACTCCAGTTGTAGAATGGGGAACAAATCATATGGTGGGTTTGGGGAGATCTGTTTAATGTCCTTGAATCAAAGTATTATCAAAATTGATGCTTTCTCTAAAAGACTCTCCATGCTTTATTATTTTCCACATCATCTAAGATGAATTATTTCATTCTCATAAAATATATATGAATGTGAACCATTCTTCATAAAAACCGAATAAACTAATTTTCCTCCAGAGAGTGATCCAGATCTTACCATTCATCTTGACTGGTGTAGAAAACACATTAAAATCCTATCATTCCCCTCTCACCATCGAGATCCATCCCTGGTGTTTAAAGCATGAGGTCCATTTTCAACGACTCTTTGCTCTGTTTATAAATGCATAAAGGAATTTTAACTCAAAAACCCATGATCCATTCCCCCATCTGCCTCCCCTTTCATTTATTCAACTACCCATATATCATCAATGTGATTATGTGTAAGCATTAATTTCTCTGCAATTGAGCATAATGTGGCCAACGTAAAATACAGTGAGTTTCCCAAGTTTTAATTTCCCAACTGATGGCCTTCCTGTAGATCTTCTTCAATGTGTCAGCTTCTATATTGAAGGGCTAAAACATCCAATCTCTACTGGAAAATAAACATGAAAAGTAACCCGCCTACTTTGTGCCCTTCATAAATTGTCCTTCTAGGCTAAGTTACAACCCTTATTTCAATCTACATCACACATCCCATCCCCCCTACTTTTGTTACCATTTACCACACATGTAGTCAATCAAGAAGAAGATTCATCGCTGCTCAATTAATTTTTGAAATGACTGCTTGGCAAACTTGCAATGATATCTTGTAGCTTGATATGGCACACCATCTTATAGTTAAATGGGGTGGTGGGAAGATGAACTATGACATTATGATTTACCAACCTCCTAAATGCTTTTTCCTTTCCACATTTATTTCACATAAAGTCGAGCATACTAAACACTCAATGTTCGAGGAATTTGATGGACAATCAGGCAATTAAAGGCCTTATTATTATTATTTGCAAGATAATAAAATTATATTATTTCAAAATAAATTGAATTACCACTAAATGGTGGAAAAACGGTTATTTTAAAATAACATTTGTTAACTTTCTCCCAACTAAGATTTCCACACTAGTAATAAGAAGGTTATCCACTATGCAAGTGTTGATATTACTTGTCATTAGTATTAATGAAAATATTTGTATTTCCAAAGGATCTCAACCTTTTCTCTATTATTAATATTAAAATATATGAGCATTAATATTCCAATTTTAAAATACCAAGACCATTATGTAAAAATTTCACATAATTATATTTACACCTAATAACATCACCCTATGACTGAATATTAACATTGTGATTAAATTCATTAAGACCACTCCTTTTGTTACCATTGATGTTTATTTTAATGCTTATTTTGCATTATAACATTCAATACCAATATTAACTCACATCAAATTACCCCAATATGCAGTGGTTAGTGACACACCCCCTACATTTGCCATATATATATATATATAGATAGATAGATAGATAGGATGGTCTTTATCATTTATTTTAATAATCTAATCCTTATAAATAAAACACATAGTTTTGAAATAGAAATTATTTTTCATTCCTTGAGCTGATAATTAGCAATATCTACTTATATTACAATAGGTTATAACAACAACTGAGACGATAACCAAAAAAAAACCAAGTATTATCATAACATGCAATTTATTGATCCACCTATGTACAAGGGATGACCACAATTATTATGGATAGGAATTTCATGTGAGTAGGATGGTTTCCTTACAAGGCAGGGCCTTACATCCCCCTCCCCTTAGTTTAAAATTCCTCCTGGAAGTTACTAAGTGTTGGCACTAAATCCCCACACAAAACCACACATTCAAAATAACCATTATATCATAGCAAGTCTCCCTCACCATACCGCTCTTGACTCAACTAAGAAAGAGTAATACACACAGTACCTTGATCCCATTCAAAACCCAATATAGCCTAGTTTTAACTTAACAATTAAGTTAACCAAGATGTTAATCTAACAAGAGTTACTCAAGTACAAAAAAAATCACATTGATGCACACACATAAATCTAAGAAGTCTCAAAGGTTTGAGACTATAATCTCAATAAAGCACACACATAAATCTATTAATCATACTAATTACCTTGTCTTCTTTTTTCTGGATAAACTAATCAAAACATTCAACTATAAGCACACATTAGAAACATCATTTCTATGCATTACTCATCCAAATTATCAAATAAAAATTTCCACAATAGAACCTTTATCTGGTACACTATAAATATAACCATGTTAATAGCTATCCATGTAATTATAAATTATTAACCTTTTAACCATACTTAATAACTTTACAAAAACATATATCAACACACATTTAGCATTCTTGGATGCACATCAAAGATTTTTTTGCACCATAAACATCACTCATGATTTTAGAAATACTTTTGTTCCAATATCAATCATGTTTTACAAAATATTAACTTTGCATCATTTGTTACTATCTTTCCAACATAGTTCACAAGTATGCCACATCACATTTACTCACAATTTCACATGAACACACAACAATAGCAAGGATGCTCTTCCCAAATTGGTTGTGCTTGTCCTCATACAAGGATTCTCTTCCCAATGGGTGTGCTTGTCCTCATACAATCACATAATTTACAACATAAGGCTCACACAATGGGGTTTACAAGGATGGATATTCTTGGATACCATAGCAAATTAGGAAGATGATCTCGAGGACCTTCTCTAAGCACTCTTTCATATAGATAAGAACAATAATAGAATGAGGGGAAGAATGGATCAATGACCATCCTATACTGGTCCCATTTACAACCCCTTTCAAGATGATTCCCTAGTGCATCTACTCCCCTATACGACCTGCCAAGGAATCCCTCGGGATATGGCAGTTTACAAATTTCATATTACACCACACATGACAGCAATTTGCAAACAAGGAGAAAGCCTCAAACAGAGTATCATAAGATCATAAACCAAAGTTTCAATAAAGCTCCCAGAGCGGAAACTATTAATTCAAGAGAAAACAAAATAAAGTTAAATTGTAGCTACTTGCAACATTCTGATCATAATTCAAAAATGAAATATAAACATGTCCTTGAGGCAAATCAGACTACAAAAACCTTCAAATGGATAAATATCCTAATAAAATAACAGTAAAATTCCACATTATTGGCGCATAATAAAATAAAACATCAATAAAAAATTACCAATAATTCATATTTCAACAATAAAATTTGCACATCAGGAGCACCATGTGACTTGATAAGCCACCTAAGGGGAGAAGGGGAATGGTGGTTCTCTAACCACATAAGTATAATAGCATGCAATAACTAGTGGTCCTTGACCACATAAATATGAATAACTGGTAGTCCCTGACCACATAAGTATGTATCACTGGTGGTCCTTGACCACATGAATATGAATAAATGGTGATCCCCAACCACATAAATATGAATCACTAGTAGTCCCTGACAACATGAAGATAAATAACTGGTGGTCCCTAACCACATAAATATGAATCATTGGTGGTCCATGTAATTCTATCCTTTACCCATGGGTTATAAACATCACGGAATAGGTTTTCACTATGAACCAACAAGTGTGGTTCTCATATGTGGGGGAGTAGGCCACGATCAATGTCCATAGGAGAATTACAACAACTCAACATAGATCCTTTATCAATATTAGGGACAACACCCTAAGCACTTAATTTCTCGATGGGAGAACATGTGCCTCTCAACCCCTATTTACACTAGCTAGCATTGCACTCCCCTAAGGGGGGAATCAAACACTAGGGTTACACATTTAACATACAAATAAGACTAACACAAATGAATTTATCACATTTCATTAATAGATACACATCCACACATTCCATGCTTACTTATTTTTCACAACAAATCAACTACACAAAATAAACATGAAGGGTACACATAGGGGATTGTACTAGACATCCACCACCCTTATCCCAAGATGGATACCCTATATCTCGTACTTGGAGCACAACACATGTATTGGTTTCCACATGAATAATCACATAATTGTTAAGAACTCTATCACTCCATTCCATATGAGTCAAGATGCATAGCATACAATTACTTTCACAACTGGGTATATCCACAACAATTTCCATAGTACAAAACATAAGCACCATTACGAGGTATTCACATACACTGAGAATACAAAATAACTTCATTATTAATTTCCATCTTTTAGAGCAACAAAATCATTCCCTTACATATAAATTAAACCACAAATATTATATTCTACCAAGTTGCATACACAATCATGATAAAGCACTTTTAAAGCTTGGCTACCTTGATACTCAATACATAATACGAAAAACATAGTCCAATTTATTGGCATCACAAGCACAAAGCTATTTTCAATAAAAAATTACTTATCCATGCATTAAATTTGTTGCATCTATAAATAGTATATAATGAGTTAATGTTTATGTAATTTTATATCGATAATAATGCAATTGGGAACCTTAAGTGTCACCAATGTAAGGCCACTACAATGCACACGACATTTTACTTCTCAAGTATACCATGCAATGAAAGAAGAGCTTAGATTTGAGACTTAACAATGCAAGGATTACTAACGTATTTATTTTGTTACTATCATTATCATTTATTTACTATGCACATGGTTCCACTATTCCCTTTTATTTCTAAACTTTTACTCAATTCTAATTGATTTCATACACAAGTTCATGCATACATCCTAAGGTAGGAATGCAATTTTTTTGGGACCAAGGTGTTTTACCCAATCCAACATCCTCCTTTCATATATATAAGATAACTTTACAAAAAATATGCATTCAATGGATTTCAGGGCAACATGCATTATTTGGAAGCACATCATTTCTCCACATGCAAGGAAAGAATTGTGTTTTCAAATTGCCCCAAGACACATAGATTTAGAAACAAGAATTATAGTGTTTTACACTCATCTATTCACTAGCATTACAAATTCACATGATGAAAGTGACTCAGGACCTCATAAGGTCATTTCAATCATCAATATCAACAAGAAATATAAGCACTAGGAACCTTTCACACAACCAACACCACACGCACAACAACACTAGCCAGAGGTCACAGTGTTGCAACCTAGGCTCTGATACCAAATGTAATGCCCTAAATTTAACACTCAAAATACAATTAAGGAAAAAACACAAATTCCAAATTTCATTCACTTACGCTTGCAAAACTCTGAAAGTTTTCTACCAAAGCAGGCACTACAAGAAGGCATACAACTTTTGAACAATCATAAACTAAAGTTATTTTAGTTAGATAACTAAAATGTTTAGACCATCATGGTCAATTCGAAAGGAGACATGGAATCCACATCTCTGAGGTAGACTTAAATAGTTCAACCAACTCAAAATGAATCTGAAACATTATATAAGTTACATGTCAACAATAACATATATATATATATATATATATATCATTAGTAATTACAAGAATAATAAGAGAAAAAATCCTAGGGGCCAGACCTAGTCCTCGGGGGCTCGTCTTAAACAGCCTTGCCTACGTATATATTTTGCAGAGGCACCGTAGTTCGATAACTGGACTTCAACCATCTCAGCCATGGTTGGATAGAGTAAAGGATATAATCCAGTAGGTTAAAAAGGTGTCTTAACATCAATCTCAATCATAACATCAACTCACACAATAATGATAGTGTTGACAATTCAAAGGAAGACTCTTAAACAAATGAACCTTGATTATAAATGTTGGGCTAACGTCAAAGGAAGGTTTCCCAATAGTCACAAAATAAAGTCCTCTATCTTAACCATACCTTAAGTAATATTTTAATAAAGAATGAATTTAGGGAAGTTTTAAATACATGTTTGTCATATAATACTAGTCAAAATATTTCACTAAAGCGTGAGTTACCAATGACACTTGAGGCCATATTACATCCATAGAACATATTTTCCATTTGGTTTAAATATCCAAAATTTTCCTTGCTATGACCATAATAAAAGGGCATCGACTGACTAATTAATAAAGGATACAAATCTAATAAAACATACCAACTCATATATAAGGATGAGACACAAAAACATATGAAATTGCATGATTGTAAGAATGAGCAAGAAGATTTAATTTATAAAGATTTCATGAAATTAAGATGTATAGATTAAAGTGCATGTTAAAGTAGTGGCTTGTTATAAAAACTTTCATGGAGACAAGCAAGTATGAAACAAATCCTCCTATTTTAAAGTCAAGGCATAGATTACCCCACAACCAAATCCCTCCTACAAATTGGTAAGCATTAAATAAGGCTATAGAACAATACCAATTACTCTCCCATCTTCTTCTTTTTGAACTAATCATGCTAGTTAAGAATGCTAGCTTATATAATCAATAAATCTAGACTAAGGAATTCTTACTCAATTCCTAGAATAATGGTCTAACTAACAGAATTTGGCTTGGTAATCTCATAAACAAGAAATACTATTCCCACATATCTCCCTAGGTTCATTTCGGTCTTGAACTCATGTAGTCAAGAATATCCATTTCAAAATTCTTTACAGCAAGGTAATATCTATACTTGTATATCATTTATTATACACTTTCTTTTTTATCTTACCCCTCTACATGATTCATCTTCGATCCCTACTTATACCTATTTGTATGCATTATTAAGGAGTTCTCCACTTGTACATGTTATGATATTTAGATGTGTTGGTGGTTGGCTAAATACATCACATCTCATTTGCAATAGATATAACTTATTATGAAGCTGACTCTATCTTGCCAAAAAAATTCATAAGCATGTATTGGTTTAGTACTGTATCATTGTGCATAGAGTGTGTGTCTTTTTGTTATTGATGCATGGTTTGTAAATCCTTTATGAGAACTTCCATCCATGGCTACATCAATATATAACTATATTTTTTCTAAAATTAATATAAAAATATTATATTAAGTTAAGGTCTTAGATCTTTAGGATAAATAAAATAAACATTCAGTTTCCTTAAATTTAAAATTATAAACTAAGGGAAAGGAGAAAGGATCCTCCCTAGAATAAAATGAGTATCAAAGTAGATATTTAATGTCATATTAATGTTCCATTCATAGTGTAGGTTATATTTTGGTTTCTCCTCAACCAAAATATTCCCATTTAGGTTTGCATGTTAAACTATAAGCATCAATTTCCTCAAAATCCAAAATTAGCTTAATCAGACTCATTCAAAATTGAGTATGTCCTTATAAATCAATGATTTCAATTTAGAACCAACAAAAAAATCATAATAATCCAAAATTGTTTATAAAGTGATATGAACTAAATCATCAAAATACTCCCCAATAGGACATTTTTATTTCAAAAAGAATCAATTGATATAATATAATTCCTTAGTAAATCATCAATAAAAGAGTCTCTTATTTCTAAAACCCAATAACAATTATACAAACATTTGGGAAAATTATATATATAAAGTGTGGACACCGAAAAAGTATCCATTTTTTCTTGCTTGATTTGGAAGAAATTAATGATATATTGGACTTAATATCACCTTGTTCTAGTGTTGTGAGGTGTTTTAAACATCCAAATTAGGTCTTGGACCATTGGAAATGCATTTATCAATGTCTTGTAAATGTTTTGTAGACTGTTGTAAATGACTTTCACACTTTTCTAGACTTTTATTGAGCATTTAAGTCTAATGGACCTATCTTTCCCTTAATTCAACATTGTAAAATATATTTAATTTCATTCTCACATTAATCTAGAAGGCTTGTACGTTAAGCCTAGTTTTAATATTGTGTTGTAATGTGTCTTACACATTCACATTGGATGTTGTGCCTTTCTAGGCTATGTGGACCTCATTTTAATGATGTAAAGTGTATTTAATCACATGTTCATATTGAACTTTGTGTACCTAGCCCTAATTTCCCTTTACATCATCATAATAGGCCCCTATGGCCCCATATTGTGCATCCCAGGGCTTATTTTGATCAAAGACCTGACTAAATCATCATATAAACTTGATTCCTTCACTCCCTGACAATCCATGTGGGACTAAGTCATCCAGCTTGGAAACATAGTCCCATTTGGGCTATTTTTAAGGTTTGAGTGGGAAAAAATGGGTTTTAAGTTTAATTTTCCTTCATGTCAGCCTTAGGGATCAAATTAACGAGCATTTTAGATGGATTTCCTATATTAAAAAGATTCTAAACCCTAATTTATAACTCATTCATTTATCATTCATCATCCATCTCAAGTCAATCAAGGTAGGGTTTTAGCATTCTAAGTCATTAAGATAGCTTTCTAAGGCATTCAAGGGCAGATTCTTCATCCATTGTTGTAGAAATTCAAGATATATCATCATGGAAAGTTTATAAACCCTTCATTTCATGTTTGTGCTTCATGTTATTTATCCATGTGTTCTAATTACCTAAAAGGGGTTTGACCAAGGCAAACCCCTATTCCCTAACATTCAACATTTTTCTTTCTTTGTGTGTTTGTAGATTTAGGTACTTTGAAGGTTTGGAAAGCATTAAAGAATAAGTTTCAAACTTGTTGAAGACATCTCCTTGTTGGATAGGTAAAATTATCCACAAAAAGTCACTTACATGCCCGAATTTCACAGTTTCAGATCTGGATACCTAGAGGAATAGAAAGTGCAGACTAGAGCTTTCGTTTCCACTTTCAAATTTTCAAAAATGACCAAGTGGACTAAGTCACCATAAATGGGAAATTGTACCTATTTTTAAGGATTTTCTATAGATATGGATACCCATTTGGCCTAAACGGGCTCTAGTGTAGTTTTCCAGATCTAGGACTAAGGTTCCCAGAATGGCGTAAGTGTCCCAGTAGGTCAAAATTTTAGGATCAACAAAATTTCCAATCTCCATTCAAGTATACAACACATTTCCAGGTGCACCTCTTCAATTCTATAGTTTTTTGTTTTATTTCATGGTCATTTCTAGGTCATTTAGTTTATGTTTCATATCACAATGTGTTTTCAAACATTTTTCATTCCATTAATTTTACATTAATAATCAATAGATTTCATCAGTTTATTGCATTTAGGACATTACATTTAGGCATATTTGCATTAGTCTTGAGTGGGGACATTTCACATTTTGGCCTACCTCTCTCCTTTTAGGTGAGAAACCCTAGAAGTGTGAGAGAGCCTTGTGGTGCCAAATTATTTTTCCACATTTTGGTGAGTTGGAACTTATAACATCACATTTTCTAATTTTGGAGTCCATCATCATCCTAGAATTAGCTTTCATTAACATTTCATTGCATTTTGCATTAGTTAAATGGCATTCTAGGGTTTCAAATTTTGCATTAGTGAAAGTGCATATAGGTTGCATTTTTGCATCTCAAATCATTAAAAAAAAATTAAATTTTAAATTTGCATCTTAGGTCTACATCATACAACACAGAAAACATAAAAATCAACCCAAAAAAACTAAAAATTCTAAAAAAATCACCACTGGGACTCATTTTCCACCTTCGGCGACTTAGTCCCTTTATGCCCCTGAAACTGCCTTTCATAGCATTGAAACCCCTATTTCTACACTTTTGTTTGTTGCCATTACCTATCTATATAAGTTGGCTGAGTTTCTGTAACATGCATTTCACTAAATATAGCTTAATTTGGCTCATTTCATGCATTGCTTAATTTCAATTTTGCATTCACAACATTTCATTTTCAAATCATTGCATTATGTAACCAAAAAATTATCTTGCTTGAAAATTGAAATTTTCATTTCATTAAATTACATCCTTACATTGCATTTCAAGTTTGCATAAATTACTTTTTCCAAATGTTAGTTTCAATCTTCTCCAAGTTTGCAAAGAAAAAGTTAGTAAATAAACATATAATAATTCATTCAATGCATTCCCTAGTTATGAGAGTCTCTTAGTGCAAGATAGTGAAAATGGTAATACTTTCCTTAAACATAAAACCTCTCCTATCTCTCCTATTTGTGTGGATGATGTGATATAAGAACATACAAACATAGATAATCATGATAATCATATTTGTTTTTCTCACGATACCTCTTATTTTAATGACGAAGGTATCTTAGCGAAAGAAGATACAATTGTTGAGAATCATGAGGATCTTGTTTGTCCTTCTCCTCATCCCCTCTAGGAAGATATTTTAGCACAAGAGAATGAAATCATAGACACATTCCTAAACATCACCTTACCTAATTTCCATTCTCCTTTGGCTTGTGAGAGTGATTTCGAGGAAGATGAGATTATCAATGACAAGGGTATGTTGGTGTTAGGTGACCAAATATTTAAGGTCTATAACAACCCTCTTTTGGAAGACATTAGCGAACAAAGGAATGAATTCATACATGATCATGATAATCATACTTGTTCTTCTCCTAGTATCTCCCCTAGTTGTAAGAAAGATGCTTTGATGTTAGAAAACACCACCAATGAGATTCATGAGAATCTTAGTTGTCCCCTTTCACCTAAGGAGACCCTTATTGAGCAAGATAATTCAACCATTGATCATTCCCCTACTTGTGATGAAGTAATTTTATAATAACCAATCCATGAATGTCAAGAACATTTGATTTTTAGTTCTCCTAAAAACTCTCCTCCTAGGGAGAATATCATGGTATTAGAAAATGGCAACAATAGTAATGTGTCTTCCTTAGATAACGATAAAAAGGTGATTGTAGATTTCCCTTTATTAGAGATACATCAAACCAAGACTATCGAAGTTATGAATGTGCAAGTGTCTGTTAGATCTGTTGGACTCAAGGAACACTGAGAGGGGGGGTGAATCAATGTTCAATAGTAATTAAATTTCATTTCAGATCTTAATCCATTTTCAGCATTTCAATAGAATTAAAAATGCAAGCACAAGAAGAAGACAATCAAAACACCATAACACCAAGATTTTTTACATGGAAACCCTATTAGGGGAAAAACCATGGTGGAGATTAATCCACAATTTATACTCAATTAAAAGTATGAAGAAAAAGGGAATGCACATGCATTCAGGCACACTTCCTAGAGCTCACTGCTCAAAATAAGGAAGGCTCGCTGCCTTACAAACTATTTGGATTACAACAAAAGGTTGAACTGAGAAATTAGCATCTACAAATGCCTAGTATCAATTCCGGTGAAGCTCATAGATCAGATTCTGGACCTTGTCTAATTCTACACTTCGCTCTACTCTACCTTAATTCGCTTCACAAAAATCCTCTTCTGCACAAGAAAAATTTGTTCAACTAATCTTCTAATATCCACACACACATCTGATCTGCTCTTCACACCTATTCACATGCCAAAATTAATTACCCTAACTCACATATATATTCGCTATCAAGGATTTCAATCACTTCAAATCGGCTTCAGCAAAATATGAAAAATTATCTAATGCTCAGCTCAAATCAAAAATTATATTTAATGCACAACCATCAAAGTCAGCTAATGTTATGCTAGGACCCAAAACAAAATTTCCAACACAAGAAAAAATTAAACAATTACTCTTTATACATTTGTGACATGCTACATTCACCAACTTGACCACCATGAGCAAATAAAATAGAAAAATCATCCTGTTGGATCTCCTAACTCATACACCAATTAATGTGACTGCACAAAACTTAACAATAAGATAAAATAGATGCTCAACAACCTTCCTCGAGATCCACAACCTAAAATTATAATCCAGTGAAGTATACGGATCGACATACTAACCAAATACCCTATTCTTCACTCTCACTTCCGGTAAAACTTTGTTCTTCACTCTACCTACCGGTAGGAACAAATTTTGATCTATGGACTAGAATAATGACTTAGGTTTCCATCAATTCTCAAGATCTCCCCCTTTGGAATTGATGGCAACACTTAGTGAAAAATGACTAAGTGTCGGAACCAATATGATTATGATGTCAAAGTTCAAAATTTCAAAACACAACTTATTTTCAAAACACAGCTCCCCCTTTGAATGATAAAGCATTTTTCACTACTCTCTCTCCCCCTTTGACATCAATGACAAACATATTTTTCATTGCACTCTCTCTCCCTTTCAAAAATTTGATCAAAATTTGAAGTACAACTGCTAATCGAGTCAGAAAATTATCTTGTACTTATCTTTCATTTTCGGAAGAAATATCCTCCAAGCTTCCACTACAATCCCAATGATTATGATCATGTTGTTGTTCTCCGATGTCCAGTTGATAATCTGGATAAGGGATTTTGGAATTGTAATTTCCTCTTCTAGTTTCTCTCCTTTCCTCAAAACCTCAATCAACTACTCCAATCTGCATTAGGTTAAATCCTTCACCTTCCAAAAGGCATCCACAAGGTTGTTTCTGGTGAACAAAACTCTAGTATGCTCATACTACAACACTTGAATCCTTTTCTTGACTGCACCATCCTGATCCTAAAACATGTTATAATCCTAACCTATTTTGTTAAGCTCATATTCAATCTACTCCAACTTATCTTTGTATCTTCCAACTGCATGAGGCCAATGAAGACAATAGTTGTAGATGTTATTGGCTATATTCATGCATTTCCTCAACACATTCATTTTCCTTTTTAGTTTGGTGAGAGATATCCTGAACTGCTCCTTCAAATGTAGAATTATTTCTCCCTCTTTCTTGTCCTGAGACTTAGAGGCTATGGCATCCTCAATGCACTCAATCATCTCTTCACGAAACACGGTTTGCAAATTCTCCAAACCAATGTTATTGTGCACAAAATAAGTACTTAGTATGCTCTCAATTAGGTCCTGCTCATAAGAGGGTCTCTCAGACCATATGTCTACAATTTTCTACATCCCATCTTTCTCCTGAATAATATGCAGTATCTTTTCTTTGGATAAAACACCTTCTTCTTCACTTCCTTCTACCATAACTACATTCAATTCAACTAATTCCAATTCTTCTCTTAGAGTGTACTCATCAAATTCTTAATCTGGTATGTCCACAATCACTAGATCTTTACCTTTTCCTTCAATTTTTGGAGTTTTGGTGTGCCGGAGGAGTGTAATCAACAATCTCTTGTGCTCTTTTCTTCATCCTCTCCATTCACTGGAAGAAGATCCAACTTCAAATTCTCTTACTAGAATGGTAATGCTAATTTCTCCAAACTTCCCTAGCAATTCTTTAAATAAATTTGCATACTCTTGCTCACAATTTTCCAAAGTATTAGAGTGTTCAAAAAAAAATTTACATACCAATTCACTTTCTTTCCAGATAGCATTATCAGTCTGCAGAAAGAAACTCATAAAATACATCACAAGACATATGACCAAGGTAGAAAACTTGAAGGGGTAATCTACCTCCTTTGTTAGTTGCACATTTTCCATCAATTGATCTTTTAGCAAACCACACAGATCAAAATCATGATCCTCCATTATGATTTTATGAGAGATATAAGCCACACCTTTCGAAGTTGCGCCTTCCCTATTTCTGAAAAATATTTTGTATAAAATTCCATGCACAATGTACCTTGTTATCGGATCTTTGATCGTCAAAATTATCAAAGCCCTTTGATCTCTTGTTACTCTGGTTAGGGTTTTGACCTCCTTGTTTTGAATTGACTTCTTTTTTGGAATATCCCCAACATTGCATAATCTAGTTAAATTCTTGATTACCTCTTTCCAAATGTGATAGGGTTTATCCAGAGTTAGAATGTCATCATTCAATTTGTTCAAGATAAACCTAACAACTTCAATGTTATCAAAGTATGGAAATTCACTCCAAATGTCCAACCTTATGTTTTTCACACCTTCAAGACATTTCAATTACTCAGCCAACAACATATTTCTCACATCTCTAATCTTTTCACTATTGTATTCATCTAAATTCACAATTCCTTTGATTTACTTCATTTTTCCTTCCTTACCAAACAAGTTTTCTACCGAACACCAAATTTAGTGAGAATCTAAAATACCTGATGAATTCACCGCTGAAATGTCTTTACTCCTTCAAAATTCTATTGCAGAGGCTCTCCTTTTTTTCTTCAATGCACAGTGACAAATGAGGGTTCCAAATACCCTTTTATAACTCACACACCTAACCTATTTATCGCATTAAATGTTTTTCCCTAGGTGTTCTGGATACTCTGCTTTCTCATACAGCAAAAAAAGAAATATTCATCTGTGAACCTTCTACTTCTCAAATTTCTACATAAATGACCACTGATACAATTGTAAACCACTAGCACAACTACTAACAACTTACTTCATTTTGGTTCCAACTACTGATAGGGGGACAAAGGTTTTTCTTGAACAACCCCCCCTAGGCCAATGGCCTGAGATCAATTTCTAGAGGAATTACCGGAACCTACTTCCGATGGGGGCTTATTTCCTTCATCAAATTCACTCTTCCTTACCCATGTTTTCTTCATCTGATCTCTTATCTCTTCCACTATCATTTTCCCTTTTCCTTTATCATCTGTCTATGAAATTTTTCCTTTGTATACCGAACCTCTTCTATCCATGTTTCTATTCCTGCAAAATATTGCAATGTGACCAAATCTATTGCAATTGTAACACACAAGATTTATTTGTCTAGACCAATCATTCCATTAATTTCCTCTTGATCTATATTTAATAGTAATATTCCCAAATCTTCCACAGGTGTGGCATTTAACATTCCTTACACTGATAGACATACTTCTACATTCAATTGGCTTATGACCAAACTTGTTGCAACTAAAACACTGACCGATAAATGATGGGTTGCTTGAATTTATTTTACTTCTACACTAAGAAGCCATATGACTGAATTTATTACAAGGAAAGTAGTGACCATTAAAATTTTGAGCATTGGGTTGTCTTACCGGATACTTTCTTCCTTTGTTCATCTAATTTATTTGTCTAGAATCCTCATGTTCAGATCTGGAGCTTTCTCCCTTCTCATATCCAATACCTCACTTGTCATTTGCATCCTTCTATCCTTTAGTCAGCTCATCAAGCTTATTAGAATTGATCTTAAACTTCTCCATGTATTCATTTGCAGTAGTGAGTTCGTCTTTGAGAATAATTATTTGTCTTTCAAGCTCTTGTTCATTATTTCTAGATTGTTGTAGTTCAATCTCCAGCTGAATGAATCCACTATTAACTCTATTACATTCTTCAAATCTTTCTTTTAAGGAATGGTCTAGATTCTCCTCATTCTTCTTTCTTTCTTCAATCTCCTTAGTTTTCCTCATTACCATAGATTCCATCTCAAGCTTTAGAGCAGCATTGTATCTAGCAAGATTTTCACATTCTTCAGTTATTTCTTTTAGGGTCTAATTCAGTTGAACATATTCCAGGCTTTTACTTTCTTTCTACTTCAGCTGATCACATAGCTCCTTCCTCTTTTCTCTTGACTCATTGATTTTATCCTTCAATGATTGAATGGATTTTTTAGCATCCTCAAGATTTGCTTTTAATTCCATGACTTCTGCTTTAGACTGATCAAGATCATCAAGTGCCACCAAAAGTTGCTATTCAAGACTACCAGAGTCCACTGCATTTCAAGATCCACCTCAAGCTTTAAAACTTCTTCAGAGGAACCTACTCTAATACCAATTGTTGGACTCAAGGAACACTGAGAGGGAGGGTGAATTAGTGTTTAGCAGTAATTAAATTTTGTTTCAGATCTTAATCCATTTATACAACATTTCAACAGAAGTAAAAATGCAAGCACAAGAAGAAGACAATCAAAACACTATAACACCAAGATTTTTTATGTGGAAACCCTATTAGGGGAAAAACCATTGTGGAGATTAATCCACAATTTATACTATGTTAAAATTATGAAGAAAAAGTGAATGCATATGCATTCAAGCACACTTCCTAGAGCTCACTACTCAAGATAAGGAAGGCTCGCTTCCTTACAAAATGTTTGGATTACAACAAAAGTTTGAACTGAGAAAGTAGCATCTACAAATGCCTGGTATTAGTTTCGGTGAATCTCATAGATCAGATTCTAGAGCTTTGGTCTGATTCTGCACTTCGCTCTACTTTACCTTAATTTGCTTCACAAAAACCATCTTCTACACAAGAAAAATTTTCTCAACTGATCTTCTGATATTCACACACACATCTGATCTACTATTCACACCTATTCACACACCAAAATGAATTATTCAAACTCACATATATATCTGCTATCAAGGATTTCAATCGCTTCAAGTCGGCTTCAACGAAATATGAAAAATTCTTCAATGGTCAGCTCAAATCACAAATTATATTTAATGCACACCCATCAAAGTTGGCTAATGTTATGTTGGGACCCAAAAAAAAATCCAACACAAGAAACAATTAAAAATTTATTCCTTATACATCAGCGACATGCTACATTCACCAGTTCGGTTACAATGAGCAAATAAAATAGAAAAAATTATCATGTTGAATCTCCTAACTCATACACCGATTAATGTGACAGCAAAAAACTTAACAATAAGATAAAATAGATGCTTAAAAACCTTCCTCAAGATCCACAACCTAAAATGATAATCAGGCGAAGCATATGGATCGACATACTAATCGGATACCCTGTTCTTCATTCTCACTTCCAGTAAAACTCTATTCTTCACTCTGCCTGCCGGTAGGAACAAATATTGATTTATGGACCGGAATAATGACTTAGGTTGCCATCAATGATAACAATATGAGCCATATGCCAACAAGATCCCCCTTTATTAATGGACCTGTTGGAACTGTAAAAATTCGATGATTTTACATAGTGTTCACATTCATAATTTTCCAAATAAGTCCCACCACGGGCATTTGTTCTCCATTTTTGGCCTTATAGCCCCATAAAATTCATCTAAGACTGAATATTTCACATTGCAGTTCCAATAGACATGACAATATCAAGGCCTCCTCGATCCATTTTGCATTTTCTGTTGATAAACGTCAATGTTGCCTATTGGCAAGACGTTTTTGATGTCATGCTGATGGCTATCGGCAAGACATTTTTATTGTTTTAGTGACAGAAAAGGAGCATATCGGCAGGAGTTATGGTGTCGGATTGAAGTCTTAGCGAGATCTCTATGTCTCACTGAACAACACATTGAAGGGTCACTTCATCCAAACAAATAGTATTTGGTGTGAAGTCATAACGAATTCACATTGTCACACCGACCGGTGGCGAAAGGATGTGTGTATTGTTAAGAGTTAAATTTTTTGAAGTGAGGTCTTGGCGAGTCACCTCCGGTCTCGCCGATATTACACATGAGGACTATGTCGATATAGGAATTGATTTGTCCCAACGACACATAGGATGGATGAAGACTTTTGGTATGACATAATGTGCTCTAAGAGAGGTCTCCCTGACATCGGAATGTCATAGCGAAGCACATAAAACAAAAGGGTTTCTATCGGCGTGAGATTGTTATTGTCTTGGTGATCTAAGGTGAGCTCAGGTTGTTTCATTAAGACAAAGGTTTGACCGATATGACATCTCCCCAATAACAATAAGTCACGGCGACACACAAGATGGATGAAGACTTTCGGTAAAACATAATATGATCTACGAGAGATCTCCCCAACATCACAGAGCTATGGTGAAAGCTAGTAAGATAAGGGGCACGTCTTAGTGAGAAACTTTCTTGTGTCTCAGCGATTGGAACTAATATAACAAAAGAACACATCTCAGGGAAACATAAAGTAATCTATATGACATCTCCCTGACTTTGATAGGTCACAGCAAAACACAAGGAACTTGGAGACGATTGACTGCGATATGTTGGCCTTCGGTATGAACATCGGAATGTCTCGGCAATTGTTTCAGTGATGATTAATTGAGCCTGATTGCAATTGTTTGTCGACATTGTAATATGAAGTGATGTGTCTCTTCAAATACATATGTATAAATTCTCAAAGGATATCATTAGAAAGGAAGATCAGATTAGATTAGAGTAGGTAGGTTAGAAATGGATTCAGTAAAATAAAATTCTCAGAACAGTTACTAAGGTGCATGTTTTAAAATGGAGATTTCAATGAAAATCAGTTGATGTTACAACTCATTTATGGTGTCAATTGTATATTGAATTCATTGAAAGTATTACTAATTTGTCTCCAAGATTGATGCTTTCTGGTTGTTTAAATTGGTATAACAATTTTATATTTAATTTATCAGGGCACATTTGTTGTATCTATGTGGCTAATTGATTGGTTCTTTCAAGAAGAGATTAAATCCTTTTGTTTGTTCATAGTAATCAGGGAAATTCATCTAGATTATTAAAGAAGAACTTAGTAGTCACAGTCTTGCATGTTTATACAGCCTATAAACAAAACATATGCCAAACAATTTGAGTTTCTGCCAGGAAGAAAGTTGGTCATCTAGATTTCATTTGACTCCACATACCCAATAAGGCACTAGTCTCTGCATTTCACGATTCAGATTCATTTACTTTCTTTACATCTGTTAACTGAGCATATTAGGATTTATTTTTAAGCATTGGTATATAATTTATACCAAATTTTATTTCATTTGTTCACTTCCATCTGCCATCGTGGACAAATCATTGCAAGGGAGAAGATCATAAGTCAAGTCTGCCCAATTCGTATAGGTACACCCACCTAGGTCTAGCAGCACCTGAAGAGTAGAAGGTCTAAATAAGTTGACCTTGTCTATTACCCTAAAACGTCGTGAAAGCTTGGCAACCTTTTGTGGTTCAAACCTGTGTTTTTTATAGCTAACAAATTGGCAACTCTATTGGGGATAAACTTAGAATCAGGCCTTAATCATAGAGTCAGGAACTTTATACAAACTCTGCTGGGAATAAGAAATGTCAAATACTGTCTCACTTTTGAAAAAAGTGAGTGGCGACTCTTAAAGAAACATTGCATTTGTTCAAACATGAATGGAAGAATATATCAATGCAGGGGAGGTCATATTGGAGCTCCTGCTAGTAGCAGTAAGTGGACACACAATGATTTGAAAATGGAGGGTAATCAGAGTGGACCTGTTGATCATGAAATTCCTCAAGATGATTATGAATCTTTAACTTATGAAGAATTCAAAGCATTGTTTGAGTCTTAGAAGATGGAGATAGAAGAGCTAATAGTTGAATTGCAGGAAGCCCAAATTACTGCTCAAACAGATGATTCCCCCCAAAGTATGTGCCACCTCATAAGCAGGGTAATCATAGTGCAGGGCCTTCTGATCCACCAAGGGTTCCTCACCATCAAGTAGGGAATCAATATAGACAACCAAATCATTCACCTCATATTCCCTCACAATATACAAATATGCAGCCACCTCATGGTCAGCATTATATCCCACACCATCATGCACAATACAATAGTCCACCACACCAGTATCAGTACCCACCTAATGCTCCCCCTCATCAATACATAACAATGATCAAACAATTCGACCTGACAGGGTTTCAACGGTATCCTTATCATATGAATGGCAGTTGGAGAAGTTTGGTGCCTAAATTTACAGGGAGTAGTACAATCACTATTGAAGATCATTTAAGGAGCTTCAATGCTTTCATCAAAGAATTGGATGTGTCATATGAAGATTTACACATGAGGCTATTCACGATGTCGCTTATTGAAGATGCTAGGGATTGGTTTAATAGCCTATCGATTGCTTCTATTAATTCTCTCTAAGGGTTTCATGATCAGTTTCTTGAGCACTATGGAAAATTTTCTGCACCAAATTGGGCTTCCCATGGGTTATTAGAGATTCAAGAGAATCAGAACTTGCAGCAATATGTATGCTAGAATCAAAAATTTGAAGAAGAAGAAGATGAGTATGTCTATACTCAAAGCCAGGACTCCATCATAGGATCAAGATGCAGAATTTCCCCAAATGATGCATTTCTTGACATAAGGAAATATGAAGGAGAAGATATAATTCCTCTATACAACAAAATGACGAAAAATTGTATGCAAATGCCTTCTCATTGTAGGCCTACAAGGGCCATGTTTGTTGAGAATTTTGTAAGAGCATGGGAGCCTGAATCAGTTTATTGGCCAAATAAGCAACGTACCTTTGATCTGGTGAATAAATTTATTGATAGCATGCAGAGGAGAAGGTATGATGACAATGGTGATATCACGGATGAATATAGAGAAATTGATCAAACAATGCAACCAATAGAAGATGAGAAAAGTGCAAGTCAATATGACTCATATGATAGCTTGCATGAGGAAGATGAAGATACAAGAGATCTCTCTTGCATGACAGATTGTGATAGGGAAAGTAGTGTATATTTTGAGGGATCTAATGAATATTCAGATAATGAAGATGAAGCTATAGATTCTAATTTAGAGCAAGGTGATTCTTATAGTTCTTGGGGTAATCAGGAGGAAGAAGCAATGGAAAATGTGGATACATTTGACAATGAACAAATAAACCCTTTAGCTGTAGCTCATAACCACAAGAACATGATTCATGAAGAAGAAGATTGCACACTTGAAAATAGTTTTTATTTTTCTTCAAAATTATTATATGATCAAATAACAGAAGAATCTCAAATGACATCTTACCAAGGTGTGCTACAAAATGATTTCTTTTTTAATCCACTCCAAGGTGAGGATGAAACGTGCTCAAATGAGGAGGAGAATACATCAACATATGAAGAGAATAACTATAATGATCTTGAAAATTTCCATGTTGATGAATTGGAAAATGAAATGGAAGGGGATTGTGTATCATGCCACAATGAGGAGGAGTTCGAGGGAAATCATGTAAATTCTGATGCACAACAAGGAGATATTTCCAGCTCTTGTGGAGATCAAGAAGAGGGAGAAATAATAGAAGATATGGAAGATGAAACTTGTTCACTCAGCTATGAGAAAATTTTAGATTTGTTAACTCTTGAATATCAGAGATGTGTACATGAAGGTGATCCTGAAGTCCTGTGTCCAGCTTACATTTGTTTTGACAGTGAAAGTTCTTTGTGCAATGATTCTTATGACTCCTAGTGCATTTCTCGAAATGATGAAGAAACCTTTGAAGTTGATCAAGAATATCTATCTATTCATGAAGAGGTATGTGATTTTGAAATTTCTAACTCATATGGAGAAGATGTTTATTTGCATACCAAGGATGATAGCAATCCAGCATTGATTGGCTTATACATGCATGATATTGAGGATATGAGTTATGATCCAATGTTGTTTCCAAATGATGATATGGAAGAAGTTCAAAAGGTTTCAGACTTGTGTGTCTCCAACAGTGTTGATATGACAATTTTTTTTGTTTCTCAAGAGGAGCACTTTGATGGTGAATTTTTGATACAGCTAGGAGAGTGTTTCATAATACATAATAGTGAGAAAGATAATGAGGAATTTTGCATTGAATATGCATGTACTTTGTATGTTGAAAATAACAAATATTTTTTCCATGATGGAGAATTTGAATTACAGAATGATGAAGGGAAGTTGGGCCAAGCTGAGCATGATGATTCTCTAAAAGCTTTCAATAACAGTGACAGGGAAGACTGCATGAATATCTCCAAGAAGAATTTGATGAACTCAAAGAAAAACTAGGTGTTTGACAGAGGAAAGTATGGGCTTTTCTTTTGGATGGCCTTGAGCCATCATTTATGGTTTGAATTTTAAACCATAACAGTTCAGAACTGATCAAGTTGAAACACAGAGGATTAAGGGTTGCCAGTGCATGGACAACTTTTGGTGATCCTCTTTAAAATTATTTTTCCATGCACAGTAGTTTTAGGGTTTTGCTACATGTTCATTCCATTTTTTCTCACTGTTCATCATTTTGTGTCTGGTCTACTCACCCAAAGATCTAGATCCTTGCAATGATCTTACTATCATTCATCCCTAGACAGAGCCACTATTGGAATTGTAAAAATTCGATGATTTTACATAGTGTTCACATTCATAATTTTCCAAATAAGTCCCACCACGGGCATATGTTCTCCATTTTTGGCCTTATAGCCCCATAAAATTCATCTAAGACTGAATATTTCACATTGCAGTTCCTATCGGCATGACAATATCAGGGTCTCCCCGATCCATTTTTCTGTTTTATGATTATAAACATCAATGTTGCCTATCAGCAAGACATTTTTGATGTCATGGCGATTGGATTTCATTTATTGATGGCTATCGGCAAGACATTTTTATTGTTTCAGTGACAAAAAAGGAGCATATCGGCAGGAGTTATGGCGTCAGATTCAAGTCTTAGCAAGATCTCTATGTCTCGCCGAACAGCACATTGAAGGGTCACTTCGGCCAAACAAATAGTATTCGGTGTGAAGTCATAACGAATTCACATTGTCACACCGACCGGTGGCGGAAGGATGCATATATCGGTAAGAGTTAAAGTTTTCGGAGTGAGGTCTTGGTGAGTGACCTCTGGTCTCACCGATATTACACATGAGGACTATGTCGGTATAGGAATTGATTTGTCCCAGCGACACACAGGATGGATGAAGACTTTCAGTATGACATAATGTGCTCTACGAGAGGTCTTCTCGACATAGGAATGTCATAGCGAAGCATATAAAACAAAAGGGTTTCTATCAGCATGAGATTGCTATTGTCTTGGCGATCTAAGGTGAGCTCGGGCTATTTCATTGAGACAAAGGTTTGACCGATATGACATCTCCCCGATAACAATAAGTCACGATGACACACAAGTTGGATGAACACTTTTGGTAAAACATAATATGATCTACGAGAGATCTCCCCGACATCACAGAGCTATGGCGAAAGCTAGTAAGATAAGGGGCACGTCTCGATGAGAAACTTTCTTGTGTCTCAGTGATTGGAACTAATATAACAAAAGAACACATCTCAGGGAAACATAAAGTAATCTATATGACATCTCCCCGACTTTGATAGGTCACGACGAAACACAAGGAACTAGGAGATGATTGACTGTGATATGTTGGCCTTCGGTATGACCATCGAAATGTCTCAGCGACTATTTCAATGATGATTAATTGAGCCTGATTGAAACTGTTTGCCAACATTGGAATATGAAGCGATGTGTCTCTTCAGATATAGATGTATAAATTCTCAAAGGATATCATTAGAAAGGAAGATCAGATTAGATTAGAGTAGGTAGGTTAGAAATGGATTCAGTAAAATAAAATTCCCAGAACAGAGACTATGGTGCATGTTTTAAAATGGAGATTTCAATGAAAATCAATTGATGTTACAACTCATTTATGGTGTCAATTGTCTGTTGAATTCATTGAAAGTATTACTAAGTTGTCTCCAAGATTGATGCTTTCTGGTTGTTTAAATTGGTATAACAAGTTTATATTCAATCTATCAGGGCACATTTGTTGTATCTGTGTGGTTAATTGATTGGTTCTTTCAAGAAGAGATTAAATCCTTTTGGTTGATCACAGTAATCAAGGAAATTCATCTAGATTATTAAAGAAGAACTTAGTAGTCACAGTCTTGCATGTTTATACAAGCTATATAAACAAAACATATGCCAAACAATTTGAGTTTCTGCCAGGAAGAAAGTTGCTCATCTAGATTTCATTTGACTCCGCATACCCAATAAGGCACTAATCTCTGCATTTCACCATTCAAATTCATTTACTTTCTTTACATCTGTTAACTGAGCATATTAGGATTTAGTTTTAAACATTGGTATACAATTTATACCAAATTTGATTTCATTTGTTCACTTCCATCTGCCATCGTGGAAAAATCATTGCAAGAGAGAAGATCATAAGTCAAGTCTGCCCAATTCATATAGGTACACCTGCCTAGGTCTAGCAGCACCTGAAGAGTAGAAGGTTTAAATCTTTTGACCTTGTCTATTACCCTAAAACGTTGTGAAAGCTTGGAAACCTTTCGTGGTTCAAACCTACATTTTTGAGAGTTAACAGGACCTACCACATACCCCATAATACATCCTAAGAATCCTCTAATTCTCTACCCACCATCACACAAACCTCAAACTCACAATAAATGCAAAATTATCCTTTACCCACCTAAGAATAATGTGTCACAACAACTAAGTCATAATGTCGTTGCTCATACATATAACACTAGAAACAATATGCAACCCAGTCAACCAACCCCAACACCATTACCTTTGTCTAATCCCATTTTTCCTAGTGCTCCTAGATTTAACTTCATATACTAAGGAATATGATCTTGTTGAACAACTTAAGAATACTCCTGTAAAGATATCCCTATGGTTTTTAATTCAGAATTCACCTAACTATCACACTATGTGTCACTATCCCTTCTAATGTGCAACCGAATGACATAGCAGTCTTAATTCAAGGACTGAATGCTAACATTTTTTTCCACCAAAGTGAACCCCCCCTTTGGAAATGCAAAAACAAAATGTTTCTTTCATAATAATATCTCAATACAAAATAATAGGGATAAAGCGAACCCTTGTTGACGATGGCTCAAACCTTAATGTGTGTAGTGTAAATATTTTGGATAGGCTTCATGTTGATAAATCATAAATTCAACCTAATTCCTTGTCTATCCGTGGATTTGACAGTGTAGGAAAACAACTGCTTGGTGTGATCACTTTGCCTATTAATGTTGGGCAGGCTACATTAGACACACCAACCCATGCTATGCCTAATGATCTTTCATATAATCTCATTTTAAGCAGACCATGTATTCATGCAATGAATGGATGCCTTCCACTCTTCATCATAAAATGAAATAAATTTACAACAACAAAGTGCACATACTTGAAGTTGACCCAGACCCAAATAGTTGTTTAAACATTAAGAAAAATCAATCGAATCATTTAAACACAATGTCACTAACTACGCAAGTGGAACCCATCCAACAAAAAGACAAACACCAACATATTGAACAATTCATGAAGCTATTTGAAGATAATTGGGGTTCCTTAGATTTCAAACATACATTCATGGGCAAGTACAAGATCATAAACAAGGATTCTAACAAGGGAAACGAAAACACAATCATGTCAACACAAAACTTAGAAGACCCTTCACAAGCATCCACCTCAACCACTTCAAAACATAAAACAACAAATTACACCACAAACTTTGAAGAACACAACAAAAAACAACCACCCAATCCAAAAATAATGAAAAAGCTTTATGGAAAAGGTTATGAGCTTATGAAACAACTTGGATATATAGTGGAAAAGTATGTGGTGCTAGAGAACAAGGAATTTGTGTCCCCATCAAACCTAACACACAAGAAATGACTCATGGTCTTGGTTATTGTCCTTTGATAGAAATAACCAATCCTTCATTCAACATCAACACTATCACAAACCATCCTTCTAAGATGACTTTAACGGTAGTGCATCTTGAACTGATAGACACTAGTGATCTTGAAAGTTATCCTTTGCAAGAAATGAAACAAACAAAGAAATCTCTGCTTAATGTCAAACATCATCTCGCAAAATGCTAATGATTTGAGTTTGTTAGATTTTACACCCTCCTATAAAGGAGAGAAAAAAATCTCACAATCTATGGACTCTTGCGTAGATATGACATCTTGTACTAAACTAGAGAAATATTTGTTGCATAATAATGGAACATCTACCATTGATCAAGAGGGTATCTTGTCGAGACTCCTCCAAGATCACTTGATATCCCTTCCTCCAATAACTCAAAAGAAATTCTATTACAAAAATTCATTTTGTGCATATTACGGCTTTGAGTAGTAAAATCCAACATCTTAAGGAGTTTGGTGCTCTTGCTTATGTGGGGGAACCTCATTCCTCTAATCGATATTGATTTTCACTCTAGCATGGATCTTATAAATCCTCTTGGCTCACCCTTGTCCTACACTAAGTGAGGGAAATGGGCTAGTTAGCCTTATCCCCATATGTCACTTTTCGTTGCCTCTTTTGGCTTTCCATTAACCTTTCATGAACATAAAGAGCAAGCTTGGGATGTGGACGACATGTCTCAATTTCGCTCGCTTGTGATATACTACCTTCTTCATGATGTAGCTCCATTTGGAAACATATGACTTGGCATAGGGATTTTTGAATAAGCTCTCGTGTCTTTTTCTACTTTAAAGCAATTGCTCATAGTAATGGTGTTTGCAACCACTTTAAAGTGGGGGCATACATCGACACTCACATTTCATTATGTGATTTTCTTTTTTTTTATGATTTCCTCTCTTTGAAACATTAGGAACAATGTTTCCCAGGATGAGACATTGCACTTGTCCTCTCTTGGAAACAAGATGAGACCATCTGCACTTTTCCTCTCTTGGAAACATTAAGCACATGTTGGACCTAAGATGAGACCTTGCATGAACTAAGAAAAATCCCTTTGAACATTCCTTGCATTTACAATGTCTATGAGTTTCAAGCATATGAAGTCTTGCTTATCTCATAGAGCTTGAAGATCATTTTCGTGTGGCACCTTATTAAAGTTATCAGGAGGTATAACTTTGGTATGGTTGAGCGGGAAGCCCATTCTGAGGCATGACTTTTCCCATAGCCACTCGTGTGTGTGTGAGAACATATCAGTTGTATGTGTCTCACCTTTTAGGACTTCTCACCCGACAGACAACCAAGAATTTCATCGCATCAGAGTGAGTATGCATTTTTGGACAAACAACCCAGATCTAATCCTCATTACGTTGGACAAATAGTCAAAGCTTGATCCACCTTTTTATTTTTTGGTCTTCTCTTCCTTCTAATTCTTTCCATTACATGATCGTGTATGTGTCATTTTGTGTTTATGTTGGTTTGACTTAGGATCTTGGATTCTAGGGGCTTGCACAACCTCCTTTGATATTTATTATCCTATACCATCTGCATTTGGTATGATTGGACCCTTCTTGAATGTCTACTTTAGTGTGAGTTTGAAGCAAGTTCATTCTCTCACTAAAGTGAGGGCTAAATGTGAACACCAAAAAAGTATCCCTTTTTCCTTGCTTGATTTGGAAGAAATTAATAATAGATTGGACTTAATATCACCTTGGTCTAGTGTTGTGAGGTTTTTTACACATCCACATTAGGTCTTGGACCCTTGCAAATGCATTTATCAATGTCTTGTAAAGGTGTTGTAAAGTGTTGTAAATGAATTTCGCACTTTTCTAGACTTTTATTGATCATTTAAGTATAATGGACCTATCTTTCCCTTAATTCAACATTGTAAAATATAGTTAATTGCATTCTCACATTAATCTAGAAGGCTTGTAAATTAAACCTAATTTTGATCTAGTATCATAATGTGTCTTACACATTCACATTGGATGTTGTGCCTTTTTAGGCTATGTGGACCTCATTTTAATGATGTAAAGTGTATTTAATCACACTTTCACATTGAACTTTGTGTCCCTAGCCCTAATTTCCCTTTACATCATCATTAATAGGCCCCTATGGCCCCATATTGTGCATCTCGAGGCTTATTTTGATCAAAGAATCAACTAAATCATCATATAAACCTGATTTATTCACCCCCCGACAATCTAGCTGGCAAAAGAGCCCCTATGG
This sequence comes from Sequoia sempervirens, assembly GCA_007258455.2. Lineage (NCBI taxonomy): Eukaryota > Viridiplantae > Streptophyta > Pinopsida > Cupressales > Cupressaceae > Sequoia > Sequoia sempervirens. The sequence continues at coordinate 9,268 of VDFB02153269.1, read as the reverse complement.
GACCAAGTCGCCCATTTGGGCTATTTTCGAGGTTCGAGCAGGAAAATTTGGGTTTTAAATTTAATTTTCCTTCATGTCGGCCTTGGGGATCAAATTAATGGGAATTTTAGATGGATTGCATATATAAATAAGCTTCTAAACCCTAAATCATAACTAATTCATCGTTCATTCATCATTCATCATCCATCTCAAGTCAAGCAAGCTAGGGTTTTAGCATTCTGAGTCATCAAGATAGCTTTCTAAGGCATTCAAGGGTAGATTCTTCATCCATTGTTGCAGAAAGTCAAGATCTATCATCATGGAAAGTTTATAATCCCTTCATTTCATGTTCATGCTTCATCTCATTTCCCCATTTGGTTTAATTACCTAAAAGGGGTTTGACCAAGGCAAACCCCTATTCCCTAACATTCAACATTTTTCTTTCTTTCTTTCTTTGTGTGTTTGTAGATTTAGGTACTTGGAAGGTTTGGAAATCATTGAAGAATAAGTTGCAAACTTGTTGAAGACATCTCCTTGTTGGCTAGGTCAAAATATCCACAAAGAGTCACTTACAGGCCCTAATTTGGCATTTTTAGATCCAAATACCTAGAGGAACAAAAAGTGCAAATCGAGAGCTTTCGTTTCCACTTTTGGATTTTTAGAAAAGCCAAAGTGGACTAAGTCACCATCAATGGAAACTTAGTCCCACTGTACCTATTTTTAAGATTTTTTGTAGATCTAGATACCCATTTGGCTGAAATGGGCTCTTGTGCAGTTTACCAAATTTGGGACTAAGTCACCTAGAATGGCGTAAGTGTCCTAGTAGGTCAAAATTTCAGGTTCAATAGCATTTCCAGTTTCCATTCCAATCTACAACACATTTCTAGGTGCATTTCTTCAATTATACAGTTTTATGTTTTGTTTCATGGTCATTTCTAGGTCATTTAATTTATGTTGCATATCACAATGTGTTTTCAAACATTTTGCATTCCATTAATTTTGCATTAATAATCAATAGCTTTCATCATTTTATTGCATTTAGGTATATTTCATTCATATTTGCATTAGTCTTGAGTGGGGACATTGCAATTTTTGGCCTACCTCTCTCCTTTTAGGTGAAAAACCCTAAAAGTGTTAGAGAGCCTTGTGGTGCCAAAATCTTTGTCCACATAAACAAAGCTTTGAAAAATATCAATTCCTCACAAAGTATCGATAGCATTAAACAATGCATTCCTAAGTTTTTTATAAAAAGAAAAAAAAAACAATTAAGAAATCCTTCATAAAATTTCATTGGTTTAAGCAATGATAACATATTTCTTTGAACAAAAGAATAATCATATTCCCATCGCTTGGTTTATGTAAGCAAAAATAATAAATCATCAAATCAAAACAAGCAACCCAAAAAAAATCATAGGTTGGACAAGGTATGTTTGGTAAGTTTAAACAATTAGTAATTTTATTTTGTAATGATCCCCTGAATCTCCATATCATATGTCTAAGGTAACTATTTGAGTGGTATTAGAAATCATCATATTTGTACTCACAATGTTTTTAGAAAGCATATATATGCCCTAATATTTTAACCCTTTTTGATATCTTATGTACTTAATCCCTTAAGTTTACTTCTCCACAAAGCTAAAAGATAATGCAATAATTGGGTTAGTGTAGGTGTAAAGGCGAATTCCGCAACTTTTTCCAGCATCCTCACCGCGTGCGCCAAAATGGGAGCTTTCCTACAGGGTAAGAACATCCATCAAGCATAAAGGATGGGGTAATTTGTCAAATGTTGTAGTTGCAATTTCCCTGGTAGATATTTATGTAAAACGCAGAAGAGAAGGCAAGGCATGGGAACCGTTTGACAAAATGCCTCAACGAAATGCATCAAAAATGCGGAGGCAGAGACAAGGCACGCGAACTGTTTGACAGAATGCCTTAAAGAGATTCATCAAAAATGCGGAGACAGAGACAAGGCGCGCGAACTGTTTGACAAAATGCCTCAAATAAATGTGGTCTCATAGCATAGACCGGGCGTATGAACTGTTTGACAGGCTGCCTCAAAGAAAATTTAGTTTCATTGAATGCCATGATTGCAGGATACGAATAAGATAGATTTCTTGACCAAGATTTTAGAAACTAAATGATATTAGTCAACCATTATATTTTGAAAATTCTCTAAAAACTTTTAGGAAAATGTAGTCGACAGGTGTCAAGCTGAGCTCCTCAACCTTTGCCCACGTCCTACTCGCCTAAGCCAAAATGGGCACTTCGAAACAGGGTAAGGAGATAAGTGAAAGAAGGGTATTTCACAATGTTTTGACAGACATGTATGCAAACTGTGATGCCGAGATAAAATCTGAACCCATTGCATTAAGTCAAACATTTCTTTTATTCATTAAACTCATAAAATCCAATATAACAGACTGTTGTTCACACAAGAATATATTAATAAATTAAATTACAGTTTTTTGACCTGGACATTAGCAGATTTTGGCACCAGAATGGTCTCAACATTCATAAACTAAATCGCAGTTGTGTATAAAGATGCCCAGAAATGTAGAACTTATGTCACCCCTTTGCATTTGATGTGTTGGTTGTAGTTGATAATTGCAACTCCCAAAACTCACGTCACTTTCAGGCTCACCCTTTGTTATATCATATGGTGGGTTTGGAGAGATCTGTTTAATGTCCTTGAATCAAAGTATTATCAAAATTGATGCTTTCTCTAAAAGACTCTACATGCTTTATTCTTCTCCACATCATCTAAAATGAACTATTTCATTCTCATAAAAGATATATGAATGTGAACCATTCTTCATAAAAACCGAATCAACTAATTTTTCCTCTAGAGAGTGATCCATATCTTATCATTCATCTTGACTGGTGTAGAAAACACATTAAAATCCTATCAATCCCCTCTCACAATCGAGAGCCATCCCTGGTGTTTAAAGTGTGAGGTTCATTTTCAACCACTCTTTTCCTCTGTTTATAAATGCAAAAAGGACTTTTTAACTCCAAAGCCCACGATCCATTCCCCCATTTGGCTCCCCTTTCATTTATTCAACTACCCATATATCATCAATGTGATCGTGTGTAAACATTAATTTTTCTACAATTGAGCATAATGTGGCCAACGTAAAATATGGCGAGTTTCCCAAGTTTTAATTTCCCAATTGATAGCCTTCCTGCAGATCTTCTTCAATGTGGCACCTTCACCTTCTATATTGAAGGGATAAAACATCCAATTTCTACTGGAAAAGAAACATGAAAAGTAACCTGCCTACTTCGTGCCCTTCATAAATTTTCCTTCTAGGTTAAGTTACAACCCCTATTTCAATCTACATCAAACATCCCATCCCCCCTACTTTTGTTACCATTTACCACACCTATAGTGTATCAAGAAGAAGATTCATTGTTGCTCAATTAATTTTTGAAGTGACTGCTTGGCTAACCTGCAACGATATCTTCTAGCTTGATATGGCACACCATCTTATATAGTTAAATGGAGCAGTGCGAAGATGAACTATGACATTATGATTTACCAACCTACTCAATGCTTTTAACTTTCCACATTTATTTCACATTATTGTTTAAACTCAAGTATACAAAAAAAACTCAATGTTCGAGGAATTTGATGGACAATCACGCAATTAAAGGCCTTATTATTATTTGCAAGATAATGAAATTATCTTATTTCAAAATAAATTCAATTACCACTAAATGGTGGAAAAACAGTTATTTTAAAATAACATTTGTTGACTTTGTCCCAACAAAGATTTCCACCCTAGTAATAAGAAGGTTATCCATTATGTAAGTGTTGATATTACTTGTCATTAGCGTTAATGAAAATATTTGTATTTCCAAAGGATCTCAACCTTTTCTCTATTATTAATATTAAAATATATGAGAATTAATATTCCAATTTTAAAATACCAAGACCATTATGTGAAAATTTCACATAACTATATTTGCACCTAATAACATCACCCTATGATGAATATTAACATTGTGATTAAATTCATTAAGACCACTCCTTTTGTTACCATTGATGTTTATTTTAATGCTTCTTTTGCATTATAACATTCAATACCAATATTACCTCACATTCAATTACCCCAATATGAAGTGGTCAGTGACATACCCCCTACTTTTGGCATATATATATATATATATATATATATATATATATATATATATATATATATATATATATACTCATCAACATAGTCTATATATATTTTATATATAGATAGTATGTTCTTTATCATTTATTTTAATAATCTAATCCTTATAACGCATGGTTTTGAAATAGAAATTCTTTTTCATTCCTTGAGCTAATAATTAGCAATATCTACTTATATTATGATAGGTTATAACAACAATTGAGACGATAACCAAACAAACCAAGTATTATCATAACATGCAATTTATTGATCCGCCTACATACAAGGGATGACCACAATTATTATGGATAGGAGTTTCATGTGAGTAGGAAGGTTTCCTTACAAGGAGGGGCCTTCCACATACCCTTGGCATGACTCCTTTGTGCTCAGCACTGGACGATGTCCAACTCAACCCATGGTATTACACTCTTCTACAACCTGCATAGGAACTATGTTGTTCCAAACAACTTAGCTTCCCACTCTGAGCCTCAATGTCACTACGTCGTATAGTGCGACTTGGTTTAACCTTGGAATGGAATTAGTTCCAAGGTACCTCAGTATCTTAACCATATCCGCATAGTGGAATTTTTTCCTCCTATTTTATTTCCTTGGGTACTAATGTTGAGTGTCCAAGTGAGTTCGGCTTTCTGTGCCCTTTTTGGCTTCGCCATTCTGGGGCGAGCGCATGGTAGATAGGACTCAAAAAACTTACCCAAGTTGAGTTCCAAACTCAAGACCCAACTTGCCATACCACTACCAACATGCCCGACATACCCCAAGAATATCATGCCTCGCCTCAGACTCTTGAACTAGGGTACTCCCATTTTTGCATCGGCTCAAGTACTCAGACTCAACCCCACGAATACAACTACCCCCTATAATCTTCCCCACTTAAAAATAGGTGACATCCTTGATGCCTATCCATTGGGTTCGAGTTCGTCCAATACACCCTATCGGAGACCTATATGGGATCTCTTGTTCATGCCCTTGCATGGGTGTGCCTTCTCTTCACCACTATTTCAAACATTGACTTCTACATTGCTCTACCCCTAACATTACAACTCTCGACTTGAGCTTCAACCTATCCTCTATTGATGCTTCTTTTTCCTTCATGCTACACTACCTCATAGCACACCTTGTACCCACTCTTGCTCATAGAATTCCACCAAAAGCTCAATCCAACCTCTATTATGTAGACGAGCATAACACTTTGACATTTTCCAAATTCAAACCTTCAACTTTCAGTTTTGTAGCTTATTTTTGTTGCATCACTCTTCTTTCTTGTTGACTATCCTCATGACATGCCCTGCACCCACTCTTTCCCTGAACAACTCAACTTAGTAGACTTCCCAACATTTTCCCACTAATACACTTCATATGTCTAGTGATCATTCAATACTTCATCAACTTTCCACCTTCTTGATATACAATTGTAAAATCCTTGAGCTTGTTCTAGGGCATGTCTTTCAAGACACCCACCTTCTGCATTACTCCACAACCATGAGAATGCACTAAGATCCTTTGTTATTTCTTCTTCTTTCCCACTACACTGCCTCTTGGCCCACCCTGCATCCACTCTTTCTTATAGAAATGCACCAAAATCTCAAACCAATCTCTTTTTGTGCCCCCTTCTCACGTATGAAGCCATTGAACCCTTGTTTGGTGATGACTTATGTGTCAACTCGACTCTGTCATAGCTTCATTTCTTAGCTTTGTCTTCCAAATATCCTTTGGTGTTTGCAACCTCATCCAATCCTATTGACAAGTAGCCACCATGAGACTCGGCCTTCTCTTAGTTTTATGCACCTCAAGACTTTTGTGCTCCTCAATTTCACCCCAAATCAATGTCCTAGCCATGGTCTTACACCCTGAACTCTAATTTTGACTCAGGTCCCCCATTATATTTCATGCTCCTGGAACATTACCTTTACACAACCAAATCACACTTTCCTCTAAGTTTTTCCAACTCCTATGTCTCCCCATTACTAGGATGGAAAATCAACTTTTTGTTGGTTTGTAACATCAAACCTAGTCGACTTCATAACAAGGATTTTCCTCATGAGCATGAACCTTCAAACCCTAAAGAGTCAACCATAAACACCTTACACCAATGCACCCTTATCACTTTGACTTTGATGCCATCTGATGACACCACAAAGTGAGTCCACTCAACTGGCATTGACTTGGCACCCAGTTTCTACTGTAGCACCCAAAACACAAAACTAAACTTCATGTTCTCCATTTCACTTGCACCTCACCTCCTTGTCACTCCCATGATCTCTTGAGACTCCTCATGTGCAAGATTTTCCTTCCATTGTATAATGCTTAAATTGTAACACTTCATTTTTTATCTATCTTCAACTACCTCATACAGTCCAATTGCATGAGAGAAGACTTCACTCCATCTTCGCTAGCATCTACCTTGACATGGCATCCCATAATACCACTCTAGAAGACATTATCGGCCCATGACTTCAACAACAAGACCACTTTCAGAACTAGACCACAGAACTACTTGATCCCCTATCCCTCCTCAGATTGACCTCTGAATCCCTGATTCTTTTTCTCTACACCTATTTTCTTAGATGCACTACAACACATCACCTTACTGAAATTCATAGCTTGTTGACCATTCCCAGATGACCCTTTGGTTTTTTACTGGCTTGCATACTATTTATTTGTTTGGGGAACAAGGCCTCCAAGAACTTCTTTATTAGTTCCATTGCAAGCCCATTTTTGTCTCCGGCACCCCTTTCTTGAGTGCGCTCAAGCTCTAATCTTCTAGAACTAGTGAAGTTGTTCTTCTACAGGTCCAACTACTTATTTGTTTAATTTGAAAAGCTCCCTAAACTTGCCCTAGTGCCTCCCTTTTGAGAAACCACTCTTTTTTTGTTTATTTCACTCGAGAGGCCCTTGACCTTACTTACTCCAAGGAGCTTTAAGCTCTATCTATAATTATACCCTTTCTTTGTATTATAGGAGCTCTACTCCAAATTTCAAGCTCGAGCTATCCAATAGCCCAGACACCAACTTCGTTGAATATCAGTGAGTCCTTGACTCCATCTTAGTGTTAGCTCCATGCTCTGTGCCAACTGATATGGTACTTTCTTATATTTTTTATCCAATACTAACTATCACGACGTTGGGTCAATGCATAGATTGAACACCCATACTACACCTCTCTATGTTGCGAGTTCACTTAAGGATGTTGACTTCACAAGTGCTCAGTGGAATGGAACACCTACTTGCTTTGACTAAGCCTTTCAATAATGTGTGCCCTCGACACCTACCCAAACTCACTCCTTTGAACTTGGTTTCACTACTGCTCCACATATGGTGACCCCCTTGAGTTGGTTGTCCTTATACCTCCCATAATATAGCCGAATCCCACACTCTACACCTAGAACTCTCAATTCCAACTTTATTGTAGCTTGTTCCCAGAACAAGCCAATTCGAACTCCTACTCAGTTCTTGGAACTCAACTCCTCTACTGATTCATTACATCAAGGTCTTACTCCACATCCCTTCATTGCACCACAACTTATTCTCCCTGAGTTCCTCTTTACCTATCCCCACTCTAGGATACTAGTGCTCCATACTAACTCAGTTCTGCCCCTGGACATCACCTTGACACTGTTTTGAGAACTTTTTGATTCCAATTTGTCATGACACCAGTTCCACTTGTGACACCTTGCTCCATTCTTCTTTTGTGGGTTCCCTACACCAGTACTCAACACCCTATGTTGGGAATGCACCTCGTGCACCCACTTCCTCGGCACTATCGGATCTCCTTACACTTCCAAACCTTCTTGCACCAATTCGAGGTCAATGGTTTACTCATGCATCCCATGCTCTTCAACTCTAAGTTGAGTCCAACAGTAGTCTCCCTCAGTAATGTGCCTCGGAGGTGACCCATGCTGAGTCCCCAAGTACTCTACTTCACTGGGTTGGGATTCATCCTAGTTCTTCACCTTGCCCTATTGCACGATGAGTTCTAGTACTCAACTCCTTCAGCTAGGTGTTTTGGATTCGATCCATACTAGACCCTAATACTCCACTTCACAAGGGTCAGGACTTTGAGCTCGCCATCAAGCACCACCATTCATAGCGATGGTAGAATTAGACTTCCCCATTCCTAAGATTCCATGAGGAACACCAACTCCTCAGTGAGCTACGTTGTTGCGGTTACTTTTCTTAACCCTTGAGAGGAATAGTTTTTGGAATTCCAATCCAATGGATCCAATAAGTTCCAGTCTTTCTAGGTGCCCCAGGTACATCCCTATGGCACTGGGTGCTGTCATAATAGTGGTTTACAATTCCTGAGAGGAACGAATTTTAGCTGAAATCACATATTTTTAGAAAATATAATGATTTAAGCTTTAAAAAGTTATATTTTAAGGATTCCAATTGAAGAGGGTTTGATCAAATCACCTTAGATCAAAACCCCTTGGATAGAACCTCTCTAGTTTTAAACCATACCTATAAATGCGTCTCCTTTACACCTATCAAAATGTTGATAAAAAATCACTTTTGATTTAGCTTTTGGGAGATCAGAATTCATTTTAAAATTTATTTCAAATGATTATGGTATTCCTCAAAACAAGCTAAGTCCAATTAATATAATTTTAATATGTTTTGGTTTTGTTCTCAGATTTTTAAGTTTATTAAACATAGTTTCATCAAAATGAATTTCTTTGTTCTTCACATGTGGAAAAATAGAAGATTATCAAAAAAAAATTTGAAAATATGAGTGCACCAGATATTGAAGTCCCTTTGATCCAACAAAATTAAATTTTGACATATACAAAAAAAATTTAAGCCGCTATACTTCCATTGTGGCTGTGGTCTGAATTGTAATTCGTTCGACTTTGAAACTTGATTAAGGAAAAAATATTCAATAAAAAACTATCTAACTAAGAGGAAGCACTAGATATCAAAGCTACAAATCTAAATTTGAAAGAATTAGAATTTTATCCTTCATGGAAAAAAAAGTTATGCGTTATACGGTGTGCATCACTTTTTAAAAATGTTGTTTTCTGAAAAAAATCAATTTCGTGGGAGATGGAAAAAGAAGTGAAATTTGATTCCAAAAATTTTGAAAAAAATATTTTTAGAATCTACAGACAAAA
>VDFB02153268.1:0-12377 GCA_007258455.2 Sequoia sempervirens | reverse complement strand
TTTCTTAGAATATGTTGTAAGGTCATCTTGATATACCACCATTATTGCATTGATCAAGTAAGCAAAAGCAACATCCATAGCCATTTGAAAGGTGGCACTAGCATTCATGAGGCCAAATGGCAACTTGATATACACGTATGTGCCCCACGGTGTAGTAGAAGTAGTCTTATACTATTTTGATTCTTTCACCTTCACTTGGTTGTATCCTAAAAAACCATCCATCATAGAAAATAACTCACACCCTGTCACCTTTTGCAACATGGATTCCATGTTTGGAAGGGGATAATTGTCTTTAAGTGAAGAGACATTCAAGTTTCAAAAATCTACATATAATCTTATTTCTCCATTCTTCTTTTTGATAGGCACCAAGTTAGACACCCAAGAGGAGTACCTAATTTGCTTAATGATACCTCCTTCTCTAAGTTTCATGAGCTCTTCATACATTTTGGGTTCTAGCGTAGGATTTATTGGTCTTTGTTTCTGCTTGAAGTGTTTGGAATCAGGCTTAAATAGAATTTCATGCTGAAATAAGTCCTCTCTATATGCTTTAAGGTCCTCATATGACCATGCAAAAACATGTTTATACTTTCTTAATAATGTAATCAACATCTCCCTAATCTTAGGACTTATCTTTTTCCCAATGTACACCTTTTTGGGAGCCAATTCAGCTCCTAGGTTAACTTCTTCAATGTCTTCCCTCTTTATTGGTTTTTGTTTCATAATCGCTTGCTCATTCCCATCAAATACCCTTTCTAATGCCACTAATCCTTTAGATATTTTTTTTGTTTTGAGTTCTACCACTTCTATGCCAAACACAATTTTCTTGCCATCCACTTCTTCAACAAAGGCATTGAAATCAATTTGTTGAGCCTCATATTAATCTATACAGTGTAGGAATTTAATTAGATCTTCTTCATCATTGAACACCTACCAATTGTAAGTATTATCAAGAATTGTAGGTATGACCTTGAATTCCACTTGTGAGATGCCTGTTAGTGTAAGATCATTCTTCTTTAGTGCCACATTTTCCAAGAAGTCAGTCATTATGTTTTTAGATCTATCTACCTAATCAATTGAAAAAGCATCAAAGATCTCTATGTCATCCCACACTACATGTTTATATTGTTTCAACCTTTTGTTTTTTGTAGAATATTTTTCCCTTACTTGTGAAACAACCAACTATGAATTGCAAAACATAGCTAGTACCTTGATCCCATATCTTCTGGAAATGTTTAAGCCTAATAATAAGGCTTCATATTCTTCTATGTTGTTTGTAAATTCAAACCCCAATAGAAATGAGTACTTAAATTTTTTACCATTAAGTGAAATGATAACAACTCCAGCTCCTCAAAATACATTTTCCATACACCTTGTTCATTATGAGAAACATCTCTAGCAATTGGGTCTATATTTTGCAATTCAAGGTTTGTATGTTCGATTCTAAAGCTTCCAAGGTCCACATCACAAAAATAATTCATTTGATTTGGATCAAAATGCTCTATGACTTGTTTTGATCTTGGATCCCTGTACAACTTGAATTATCTTCCATTCATAGGTATTGTGGCATATGATAGATCTAGTTGAACATTTACTCCAACTATTGCTGCCCATTGTCTTGATAAAATCATATCAAAGTAAGGAGGTGTATCCACTACTGTTATATTAGTTTTGTAAGTGACTTCTAGGTAGGAAGCCAACTTCAGTTCTACATCCCACATTACACCCATGACTTGGATAGATCTATTGTCCATGGTGTAACATTTTCCATTAGTAGTATGCACCCATATTCCTAACTCTTCATAAAATCCATTGGCATAACGTTGATTGATGCCTCCCTTGAGTCAACTGCCATGCTTCTTACCAATTTGTTATTTATCAGCAAGGTAGTGTAGAAAGGGTCTATTTGAGAGGGGCATTTGTCAGGGTGTCCCCTAGGTACACTTCTAGACTTTTGGCTTCTTCCCTTTTGGAATTGTTGACTTGATCCTTTTGGGTCACACCCTTGTTTGATTTGTTTGTTTTCTTAGGCATATCTGAAAATAGCTTGAGTGTATCATTGTTATATTCTTCTATATTCATCATTTATAGTAAAGGAATAGACATTTTCATTTGGGACAGAGCTTGGGAAAAATCAAATGAAGGGGGATTTACTATTTCTATTTTAGCTAGTTTCTTTTCCTCAGGAAAATCCTTTGGTTTAATTTCAACTTGATCAACCTTAGTTATTTCTTTTTATATATATTTTTTATTAGCCTTTTGAGGATTTTTTTTTTTTTCCTTTTCATGTTTTTCCTAGGTTACTCTTTGATCCTTTATAAACAACCCCCAATATTTCCTTCATCTTCATTTATTGTTATATTTCTTAGTTTATAATTACTCTTTGCTTGTGTCATTGCAACAATAGTCAAAGCCTTAATTTCCTCCTTTGTTGGTCTTCTCAATTGACACCGATTCATTTTTTATGGTGCTTTAGGTAGATTAGGCTCTACATCACTTTCATATTCTTAATAAGAGAAGATCTCTTATTCTGCCATATGGACATTATACCTCTAAATACTTACATCATATTCATACCCATCCTCATTTGATGAGGAATATTCATTATCAATATGGTTAGGTTTCATTGACAACATATTTATAGTGTGATGCTCAACCTCTTGGTCATAGGGGATGTCTTCCTTTTGAAATTCCTAGGCCACTGCACAATATTTATGTGGATGTGGTAGTTTGCATACCACACACCATGGACTACTTTCTACAAAATGTATTTTATTTTTCTTTAGCAGGTCCAAAGTTTCTTTAAAATTGTGTCTCTAATTCTCATTCACTAGCTTCCCATTCTTCCAATTAGTGTTGTACAACATGTCATGGAGCCTTGGTCTATCATTTTTGTAATGGGTATTCTATTTGTGTACATTGTTGTTGGGATTTGGTGGAATTCTAACATCACCTCTTCTACCAACTTTTCTAGCAGCTCTTCTATTTTCTTCTATAGTTAATGTAGTTCTCTTAGCTTCTGATAGGGATGCAAGGGCTTTAATTTTGAGCTTATACCCTATCTTGGGATTAAAATCATTAATGTTGAAATCTACACACATTGCTTCGATTGGTTTCAATTCAGGGGCAATCTTATTGTAGACTTTAGTGAATCTTATACTGAAATCAGCCACTAACTCATTATAATTTTTGCAAATATTAGCTATGTCCCTCAAGGTGAAATGTGAACTATAATTACTCCCATATTGCTCTAAAAAATGATCCTTGAAATCTGCTAGATATTTGGTTGATGCATCGGGCAAATTTTTGTACCGACCCCTTGCATCTTTCACTAGGGATTGCAAGAACAACTTCATTTTGAGATCTTCAGCTTCTATTTCAAGATTTTCCATGACGGTGTCAAAACTCTCTATGTGTTCCTCTATTGTGATGGCATGAGTCCCTGTAAATTTTCGGATAGCATTCGTCCAATCACTACTAATTGGGTCAAGACAAATTTGATATGTGGAAAAGTCCAATTGTCTATATCCACTTGAAGGTCCTCTTAGAAAATGATTTTGGTTTGGTTGTTGGTATTGGCCTTGAGGGCCCTACTGGTATTGATACTAAGACACATTTTTTTCTACATTTTAGTGAAAGTACACATTTCCTTGTGTGTTTTGTTGAGATGTGTAATATTGGTGGGGTGGGATGTATCATTAGCCAGGGGGCAGGTAAGTGTACGTTGATTGTTGGGAATTTTGAGGAGTATTTTGTGGACTTGTATTCTGATGTGGAATATTTTGTTGCATGCCTTGGTTATGTTGTTTGGGAGGATTGGTATGTATTTGAATTTCGGGTCTTGAGTTTTGTTGTACACCCTGGTTGGTAAATCCTTGGTTATGGGATGTGTTGTTTGTTGTATTTGAGGTATTAGAATTATTGTGCTGAGGTTGTGAGATAGTTCCACTGCTTCTTCCTATATTTTTAAGAGACATGGATGAGTTGTTAGCATTTGCACATTCAGTTTGTTTATGAGGGGGAACATATCTTGTCCCACTTGTTGTAGGTTGAGTATTGTTTTGAAGCACTTGTTGATCCAACTCATCTCTTTGCTTTATCAATTCCTTTCTTTCAAGTTCCTTGCTTAATTCCTCCATTTCTTGTTTTAGCTCTTCAATAGTCAATTCCCTTTTCCTGGGAGGGTTGTTGTGTCTTTCTATAAAGCGTACTGTATGTGGAAAAAAATTTCCCATATGTAGTTGAGTTATTCTATCCTCGTAATCCCTTTTTGTTGTATTATATGATATTTCCTGATCATTTCTTTTCTCAAATTTTTCCATCCATTGGGTGTCAGGTTGATACGTTTGGAAATTGAGGTGTGAATGATCATGTTCAATTTGATCTTGTTAAGGAGTATCCATTCCACTTTGCAATATCTCTTCATGTGAGTTGGTAGTTCCTTCATTTAATGTCTATCCTATGATACTATTCTACTCTTGATTTTTGTATGTGTGATTGTGTTTATGTTATGACCTTTTCCTTTGGATTTTGAGGTAGGTGGGGACTTTGAATTATCCCTTTTTCCATCTTTCTACTTTTTATCTTTATTGGACTGGTTATTCTAATGTAATGATCTTCTACCCTCCATCTCATAAAATGCTAAAATATTGGAATTCAATCTATTTGATATATTTTTCAAACGTCTAGTTACTGACTTCAATATTACTTTAGTAGAGTCACCACCCACTTTTTGATAAGTAGGAAATTTACAATTTCTTTATAAGATTTTATTTATAAGGGTTCCTTAGTTTGTCCCCAACAGAATCCCCTACTTAGTTTTGTGAAAGTGTAATTACACAGATGTAAAGTTTAATGACTCTATAATAGAATGGTTTAGACTTAGGGTTGACTAGGTTATCCCCAATAGAGTCACCAATCTATTAGGTCTCAAAAATGCAGGTTGTAAACCTTAAGAGGATGCCAAGCTCTTAGAAACATTTTGGCTAATGAATGTGATGAATATGATTGAGAACCCTCTACTCTTTAGGCTTTGTTAGATCTAGGAATGTGTACCTAAATGATGGATTATATTTAAAGGTTTAAGTATAATCTCTAAAGTGGCCAATATATTCACAATGGCATATAGAAGTAAAATAGATGCAAGGATAATAGCTAATCCTACTAAAAATGTTTTGAGAATTTGAGGTATGAATAAGGTTTATATAAAATATTGTAAGTATGACCAGTTTCTAATCCTATTGGGTGGATGAAGTTGAATTTGTATGATAGATCGATGGAGTCAAATGTGTAATAAGGGAAAATCTACCTCCCAACTTAATTCTAACTTGTTGGGCATTTTGGATGTTTGTAGCTTGTACAAACATGCAAGTTTGTCAGTCACTATACTCTTCTTACTAATCTTAGTGCTATATTTCCAAATTACTATGATATTATGAAAGGATTTTTAATTCTTGACTTGAGCGAAACCAATCAAAATAATTAAATTAAAAGTATTTTAATCCTAAGTAGGAACCAATAAAAATGAATTACTTGAAAGGAATTTAATTCACTCTAGACAAAAACTAGTCAAGAAAATCACACACCAACAAGTGTTCCCTAAAAAATTGTGTTAATTTGAATAAGGGAAAACCACTTTGGAAATATCACAATAACATATAAGATTTAACTTCGACACAATAGTTGAACACTAAAAGTAAATCACCAAATATGAGCAATCTTCTCAATTGATTCTACTTCAAAATTGATACATTAATAGTAGAAGTGTTTTGAGATATCTTGAAATATGTGCGGATGAGTGGAAATGGAATGGTGGAAAGATGATATGATGATGGATTATTATGTTTTTCAAATGATGATTTGAATAGGGAAAGATATGTATTTATAAAGTAGTACTAAAATTCTGTAACAGTAATTAGTTTGGTAGTGGAGGGGGAAATAGGGATTGTTTTGTTGCCAACACCTTTCTTCATGTATAGGGGAAGCTTGTCACTTCTATAAATTCTTCTCAACCTAGTATAATCCTCCTCACTCTTCTCTAGATCTATCTTGGTTAAGGCCTATTTGTTCAAGTTGAAACACTCAATGATAGTTATCCTGGTTACTTCAACCAACACTGAACCATTTGGCAACCTCACAGTTTTAATAGCAGGGTGATAATGTTTAGCTATTATTCTAATAAATTCCACATCAATAAACACATTTGGTACAATTAGTTTTTCCAAGTATAACGTCCACATGTTTGACACTCGGACTTTTCCATCTCTTTTATTGTAAAAATACCAGAATAAGTCCCATCCAGATTTAGGAATGAGGGCATCTCTACAACCTTATGCGGTATCTGTGAGGAATTTCTTGAAACCTTCCTTAGTGGACCCTGGGAGTATATCTAGAATGAACTGATGAGAGGCCTCGGGGTTCTTAATCCCACTTCAATTCTTACACTTCTTAGTTTCGACATTTCCTTTTAGGCTTAATAATATGATTCTACTTATTCTACTAAAATTTCAAAATAACAAAGATTTTGAACAAATCACACCAATTGAGCTTTTGATGTAGAGTAGGTGGAGTATGTCCACATTAATAAAAAAAACTTTCCAAGTTTTCTAAACCCTAACTATGATGCTTTCTTACAAAAGCTCACTTTTCTCCTTGTGTCTCCAAAACCTAATTTTTCGCATACATTTTAGGGAGAATTCAATTAACCCACAAACCATTAACCATCTCGTGATAATCTATTAGGCCCCATTTCAACATATCCAATTTGGTAATTAGGGTTGTTTTTGAAATAAATCCCTTCAAATTTGACTGCACACCTCAAGGCTAAATTAGCTAATTTTTCAAAGCAAGTATATGAAATCCAATCACCAATTGTCAAACTCCACTTGTGGAGGATCTAACACATCATATAGGGTCCCTTATGTAGTTTTCATCACCAAAACTCATCACCAATTTGCTATCTTGCAAAATCTCTAACTTACCTAACATTCCTAAGCCTAACACATGAGGATGTTAGGCTAGGGCTTGCTCAAATCCACCCCAAACTCCATCTCCTGCTCTCACAAACCCTAAAATCACTAAAGAAACACTACATCCCTCCATTCCACCAAGTTTGGCCAAATTTCAATGGTGGAATGGACTGCAAATCATTATTTTTGGCTTCAAACCCTTAACCCTAGGGTTTACAAGCGGTTTACAAAAAATCACCTCTAACTACCTTAAATCTTGATGAAATTCAACACAATCAACGCCAAATCACAGTAGATACATTGTGTTAACTGTTCACATGCATTTCATATCATGAATTAGCAGTACGAAGCCTTACTACACTCTGAAACTACAGAAAACACTGCAAATTAATAGAAAACAAAGCTTATTGTATTGCTTGTCCACCAAAATCACTCCAGAAGTTTGCCTCGAAGTTTGTGAGGCCTTTTTAAACATGTTCCAACAAAAAACCAATGGTCTACAACTAATTTTCAAACAAATGACCATTCACCTTCTCAAAATGACAAAAATTGCAAAGTTGCACAAGCAACTTTTGCAATATTCTACCAAAATTGACAAAACTAAACAACTAGACCCTATATGACTTGAATACATAAAAAATGGTCTCAATTAGACCTTATTACATCAAACATGTGATTAAACACACAAAACTCAACCTTAGTCACCTATTTACATCAATTGACCCAAAACTGACTTGGTGCTCTCGCACCATACACCCGGAGAGAAAAGAATCTCAGGTTCCTCCTGAGATCAGGTCCTAAATTGTGTTTCCATGCTTCTTGATATCCTCTTCTGACATCTAGGTGGCATCTTCCATTGGTAAGCCTTGCCATTGGACTAGGTATTCATAGTAGACCTTATGTCTTGTTCTTTTGGCTTCCCTTGTGTCCACAATGCATTCAAGCTTCAATGGCTCAGAAGGTGGTAGGTCTTTGACCCAATCTTCATCAACAACATCTGCATCAACACTTGTACCTGCATCCACATATCCCTTGAAAGGATATAGGTAACAATATTAAAAATAGGAGAGATAGCCACTCTAGGAGGGAGTTCTATCTCATAGGCATTGGCCCCAAACTTATGGACCACTCTACATGGCCCAATTTTCTTCATCAACAACTTTGTGTACTTTCCCTTTGGCAACCTCTCTTTCCTCAGATGTGCAAGGACAAGTCTCCCACCTTGAATTGTACATCCCTTCTTTTCAAATCAACATGTTTCTTATACTTTTCAACACTTTTATGTAGATTTTCTCTAACTTGCTGGTGTATCTCCCTCATGGCCTCTATAAATTCTTCTCACAGAGCACTTCTCTTCTCCATTCCCTTCAAATCCCTGAGCTCAAACACACCTCTAGGTTTCAAACCATACACCACTTCAAATGGGCTTTTCCCAATGCTTCTATTGATTGAATCATTGTAGGCATATTCAACTTGTGGAAGAACCAAGTCCCATTGTTGTCCATGTTCCTTTGTGAGGCATCTCAAAAGATTTCCAAGTGATCTATTGACAACTTTAGTCTGCCCATCCGTTTGTGGATGATAGGCAGTACTAAAGGTCAAATTTGTTCCAAGCTTCCTCCAAAGGGTCCTCTAAAAGTGACCTATGAACTTTGAATCCCTGTCTGATACAATTGTCAATGGGAGACCATGAATTCTAACTATTTCTTTGAAGAATAACCCTACAATATGAGAAGCATCATTTGTGCACTTGCATGGAATAAAGTGAGCCATTTTACTAAATCTATCAACAACAACAAATAAAATGTCATAACCCCTCTGATTTCTTAGCAAACCCAATACAAAATCCATATTTAGACTTTCCTGTGGTCTATTAGGTATTGGTAAGGGCTAATAAAGACCTACATTAGAAGTAGAAACCTAGGCTCTTTGGAAAATTAAATAATTTTCCACAAACTTTCTAACATCCACGTGCATTTTTGGCCAAAAGTAGAATCTCCTTACCTGTTCCAATGTCTTATCAACCCCAAAATGTCCTCCTAAACTACCACAATGTTTCTCCTTTATCAAATTAGTTCTCATGGAGCACTTTGGAATGCACAATTGAGCACCTTTAAACAACAATCCATCTTGCAACAAAAAATTAGAATATTCATCATGAAAAACATCTTTAAACTGATCAAAAACATCATATACTTCTTTGAAGTCTTCATCTTCTTCATACATACCCTTCAAGGCATCTATTCCCACACTTTGAAGTTGAATCTCTTTCACCAACACTAACCTTCGGCTTGAAGCATTTGCTACCTTGTTGGATTTCCATTTTTTAGATTTAATTTTGAAGGTATAGCTCTATAGCTACTCTACCCACTTCACATGTATGTGACTCAACTTGTCTTGATTGCTCAAAACTTACAAAGCATGGTTGTTAGTGAAAAGAATGAACTCCTTGGGAAAAACGTAGTGTCTCCACTTCTTTAGGGACTGCACCATTGCATATAGCTCCAAATCATAGGATGAGTACTTCATTTTTTCTTCATTAATATTTTCACTAAAGAAATCCACCAGTATTCCTTTGTGGCTTAAGACTGCACCAATTGCAAAGACACTTGCATCACACTCTATAGTGAAAACCTTGTTGAAATCAAGTAAAGCTCAAGGATGGGTTGTTGTGCCACTCTATTTTTTAGATATTGGAATCTTCTTTCTACCTCATCAATCCACTGAAACCTTTTCCTTTTATCTCCTTTGATGGTGTCAATACACTACAACAAAATAGGCAATTAGTGCTTGAAGAAGTGCGCCAAATTTTAGTGTATTTGAGTTCATTAATTGGGAACTTTCGCTAGTGCAAAACTCGTGCAAAATGGTATGTTCACTTCGGTGTTGGATTAGCCAAATTTTAGCATCGGTTTAGCCGCTGGATTTAGCAAACGATTTAGGCACCATTTTTTATCGCCTCCAGCTTGGCTTCCGATTTTGCTTCAGTTTTACTTTGGTGGTTGTTTCCACATTTGCTTCCAGCTTTGTTTCCGTGTTTGCCTCTAGTTTTGCTTCCAGCTTACTTCTAGATTTGCTTCCATTTTTCTTCCAATTTTGCTTCGATTTTACTTCCAATTTTCCTTCCAAGATTGCTTCTCGTTTGCTTCTAGTTTGGCTTTCCATTGTTGCTTCCTTTTTTGCTTCTAAAAATGCTTCTTGTTTTTTTCTTCCATTTATTAATTTAATATATTTTATTTCAATTTAATTAGTTAAAAATATCATGCCTCTTAAATAACTCATATGATTATAAAGTAAATTAAATAATATGTTTTATTTCAATTTAATTAATTAAATATATCATGCATCTTAAATAACTTATATGATTATAGAGTAAGCAATTTAATTATTTAACTCATATGATTAAATAACAAGATAATTATTAATAACATGATCATCATTTATAATTAAAACAAGTGAGTCAAATATCTATATAAGTAGATAAAAAAAAGTGATTAAAACAAGTGAGTCAAATATGCCACTAGATTAATAACATGTGAAAATGATACATGTCCAATAGTTGACATAAGTCAAAATGACACATGTACAAATGCTATAAGTAAAAATGATAAATTATATAACTCAAAATGATACAAGTCAAAATGATACATGTCCAAATGATATATTTCAAAATGATACATGTCAAAATGATACAACTCAATAATATGGTACTGTAGGCCGTGAAAATGATACATATGATAGTAACCATGAAAAGAGGCATCATAACGATATATTAGCAATGATCCATGATGCAGTCTATATGATCATGAATGCCACTAGCTACTACAAGCAATTGCCTCATCATCATCATCATCACCATCATGATCATCATCATCGTCATCAGCCTTGGTGTCTTTTGTATCTGTGTCATCATCATCCTCTGCCATGTGATCTATACCAGAACCAACATATTCTAGATCTATGTATCATGAGGATCATCTTGATCTTCTGGAAGACCCGTGTTTTGTAAAAAAAAGCATTTAAAATGAAAAGTTATTATTTATTTCATGCAATAATTTATTTTTCTATTATATATCTAATATTACAACATGTGAAACAAAACCATAATCATATTACTGTTACTAATTTTTAGCTTCCTACTTAAATTAGTGAAGTATGTTGAAAACATTACTTCATTTTGATTACAAAACATGTGCTTAGAACAAATTCATATTAGTTATTTAAGATTATGTAATTGAGAACAAGTTCAAATGGAGACACAAGCCATTACATACTTTGAAATAACTGATATATTAATAATCCATGTTTCTGTAACCCCACACAAGCTGTGGGTATGACTAAGTTGATTTAACTCAATAGTGAATGTAAATCATACATCAGAAGATCAATTAAGAAAGAAAAACACATAAGAGGAAGGTCATGTCCATCATTTCCTTGAGGGCTGATGTAGGGTTGATTCTCCAGCTTGATCTTCAGTGTCTTTAGCTCCTTTCCTCCTGAATTCTAGAACCTGCAATTGATTGTAAATTTTTGTTAGAGGTCAGGTTATGAGATCCAATTACATGCTTGATCAACAGACATATAATTTACAACCATTATAAAATCAAATCAACTTAATCATTATCTGAGAGATAAATGAAAAAAAACTTCCAGATCAAATCACCAGAAACTATCAAATTCATTGTTTTTCTAACTTGTTTGCTTCATGTGCAGACACAGGAAAAGTAATGTTGTTTTGATTTATCAAATTATAGCATGCGGTGTAAAATGTGGCTCCCACAAGGGTTGAGCCCAACATGCTGCCCTCTTGTTTCAAAAGGAATGAGAGTGTAAAAACATTATGTTTATCAACTTCAAGCATATATCTCATCACCTATAATGGTGAGTTGGTTGAAATCATTATCATAAATGACAACAAAGTGAAGGAGGATCATCAGAGGACTGCAGTCACGTGTTTCAATCATATCTCGAAAACTATCATCTAGGTTTTTGAGATTTTTATACAGAAATTAGAAAATAATAAGATAAAAAACCCTTTAAATTTCTCACTAACCTAGTTCATAGTTTGTGATATTTTTTCACTAGTCTGGGACTGTCATAATGCCAAATACAACAAAAGGAAGTTTGTCAGCACGAAATAGTACATAATGTGGATAGTAATCAAGGGGCAGTCATATTATGCATCCATTTAATGAACAGTAGAAGCTTGCATAGACTTTCAAGGAGAAATGTCATAGTATAGTGCCCAAAAGAGAAAATGAAAGGACAATCCATGATGCATATTATGGAATTTGTTTTCATGGCTTTATCTATGAGTTGCAAGAGTGCCAAAAGAAGTAATGAAATCTATCATTTCTTGCATTTTATTCCAATAAATAATGGCAAAGGTACAAAACAATAATAATTATGCAT
>VDFB02153267.1:40234-50472 GCA_007258455.2 Sequoia sempervirens | reverse complement strand
CCATCTAGGGATCAAATTTGTGTGAATGTTCATCAATTGTCCTTTGATCAAATTTGTAGGATTAAATCACACACATGGTGATGTTTTCCAGGGAGCTCAGTTGGAAGACATTCCTCAATCTAGTTGGTCATAATTTTCCTCTAAGAAGAAAGTTGGCAAGACCTTGCAGATGTCTTATGTTCATGGAGCTTAATAAGTTTTAATAATTTTTAGTCATTTTAAAGATTTTTATTTTTTGATAAAGATAGGTATATTTAGACTTTCGATGGCTTATGTACAATTATGCATATTCTTTTATTTATTATATTTTTGCAATAATGTTATTCTTGATTAATCCCACATTATTTGTTTGTCATTTTATTTGTTTTGTTGTTGAAAAATATTTTTATCTTTACTTTACATCTATGATAATTTCAAAATTATCTAATTTAAAAATTATAAATAAAAAACTTATTTTTATTAATCTCTTGAAGTACCTAGGTCTAATCTTTTGTAGATTAATAACTATCTAAATAGCTATTTCTTTCCTTTATTTTTATAAATGTGTCTCATGTCTCTATTGAAATTTATGAGATGTGTATGTAATTCTTAGCACAACACTCTTAGAGATTAGGATTTATTTTCCCTCTATATCTATTTTTTTATTGTTCCTATTAGTGGTTAATTAAATCTTCATTGAAAACCTACAAAGAGCTTAGGTCCTTCAATCTCAAAGCTTGTATAATTTCTTGATGAGAATCATTCACATTGATTCCCAATATTGTGCTCCAATTGCATGATACATTTATAAAATGCACTTGGTAATTTAGTATGTGGTTGAAATATTAGAGTAACAACAAATGGTTCTTTTCATTTTTGGCACATGATTGGCCATTTTTACCATGTTAAATTTTTATTTTCACTTTTATTTTCATGGTTTTCATGTTGTCAAATTTTTATACATTCCTTAGTCTTTTTTTAAAAATAAGTGAAGGTTCTATTGGTGTCCACAATCTTGCTAAATATCATGTATAGATAAAGTACAATATATAAACTACCAATTATAGAGTATAACAACAAAATGAATTTAAAAACTTCTACATAGAAACAATGTTTAGAATAATTCAAAATAGAGATACCATTTTTTCCTACAAATTCTATGTATAGAAACCCTATATATGTAGCCACACTTTCCTCAAAATCAATAGAATAAATTCTCATGAGATTGAACATAAATGAATTTAGAGAATAAATTATAAGATTCGATTCAATAATGAATTGAAAATATTAAATCAATCAAAATTGTTTCCTATTATTCAAAATACTATATAAGTAAATCTTAGCTCAATGTTAAGCCTAACAATAACCCTAAAATTGAACACTTTATCCTAAATTCAGCTTAGCAACCCTAATAATTTAGCCAAACCATAACCTTAACCTAACCCTAATTGAGACCCTAACCCTAATTAAACTCTAGCCACAGTTAAAATCTAACCTAATTAAACTCCACAGGCAAGTAATTGAACCCTAACCTAACCCTATTTGTTCCTAACCCTGAGTATCTCACAAATCTGGGATCAAGACATACATAACTCACGGTAAGCCTTATTGGATAGTGATAAAGCTACCTTATCTTTCATTAAAGGAATTATAAATTTTTTGTTATCTGACATGTGGCTTGAAAATTGGAGATAGGCAGCACCAAAAAGAAGGTAAACACTAATGAAAATGGTCAGTGGTATTGTGGAAGATGTGATAAAACTTTCCCTAAATGTGATTATAAATATATACTTCAATGCAAAGTGGAAGACCATACTTCATTCACTTGGATTACAACTTTTGAAGATGTGGCAGAAGATAAAAACAAATCAAATAGAAAAAATGCTTCAGCTCTCATTGGTTAAATTTTTTTTTATTAATAACTAGTTAAGATTTGGTGGTGCCTATAGTTCCCTGGCAGGAACTAAAAAGATTCAAAATAATGAAATAGATTAATTACAAGTGAATTTTTTTTTTTTTTTATTATAGTCTTTGTGGCAAAAAAACCTTGAAAAGTTGTGATAAAAAGTTTATGCTTCCTAAAAATCCGCCCTTATCACTCAAAGTTTTGTAGCCAATAAAATTGAGGAAAATTAATTTTTTGAAATTTGAAAAGTTAAAAATCTTGCATATTTATTTTAACTATATACAAATATTTGTCAAACAGAAAAAAAATTGAGTTCTCATTTGTTAAAATCAAAGTTATTAATAACTTGTTAAGGAAAAGGGGTCACCTATAGTTCCCTTGGCAAAAACTAAAAAATAAATGTGTTTTCAATGTTTATTTGTTAGTTTAAAAGATGTGCCAATAATGTTGTAATCACTAATGATTAATTTTTTCTTGATAGTTAAAATAGATTGGTAAGTAAATTTATCAATAATAAGTAAATTTATAATTAATTTTTTCTTGATAAGTAAATCAATATTTCATAAATTTATCTATAATTTTTATTTAATTTTTCATAATTATATTAAATTATATTTTATTAAATTGTTAAAAAATTTAAGTTGCTTATAAATAATTTTATGTGTTTTATAATTAACTTGATGGTATTATTATAAAGGTTTTAAGTTATGAATGTTATAATATAAAAAATAAATTTGTTTTTCAATATTTATTTGTTAGTTTGATGTATGAGTGTGTTGCATAGTAATGATTAAATTTTTTCTTGATTGGTTAAGTGATATTGTGAAATTATTCTATGTTAATTTGTATTTCAGATACTATATAATATTAAGAAAAATATTTCTAATATATTTTTATTGCATCTTTTATATTTTTATAAACAAAATCTAAATAAAATGTGATTGTAAAAATACAACTTAATGAGTGAACATACATTTAAAGTTCAAAAAGTGAAATTATAAAACAAATTGTAGATTTGTTTTTATTTTCTTCTATAAATATAATTTTGGTTTTATACGAGGGAACTATGAGCACCACAGAATTTAACTAGTTATTAATAACTCTCACTTTAACCAATGAGAACTTGAATAATTTTTCTATTTGAATTTTTTCAATCTATTATCAATGTATAGATGCGAATTATATAACAAAATATATTTCAAAAATCAATTCTCTTGAATCTAATTGGTACACAATTTTCACCCGATATAAGTGATTTTGGCTTAACGATTATTATGGAATAGTGGGTAATCCTGCATAGTAACAAATCATACTTAGTATTTATCTATTAATCTTATCACTTGTATAATCCTACATTGTAACAAATCATGCTTAGTATTCATCTATTAATCTTATATATATATATTGTAACAAATCATACTTCATATTAATTTAAAATATTTTTAAATTAAAATAGTTAAATTATATTGATATTAATATTTTTAATTTTTAAGAAGATTATAGTTTAGTCAACAAATTTATATTTAAATTTTAGTCTTTTTTTAATAACTTAATTTTTAGATGTTATGGCTAATCTTATCATTCAACTTATTCATTCATTTATACTTATATTTTATATTTTTAAATATTTTATTTTATATATAATTTAAAATTTTTTTATTCTTTTTAGATTAGTGGTATTTATAAAATTGACTATTCTTTTTTCATTGTTTTGAGTAAAAGAGTTAAATTTTTAATAAATAATAATTTCTACATTCTTAATACATAAAAATGTGCTAATATAATAGTGGGTTTTCAATTTTACCAAGTAAAGGTATATATTTTTAGTTTCTATAAGATGCGGGTTTGGTGAATGACTTTCCAATTTTACAAAGTAAGACTTTTTCTCTTTTTTTATTATTTTAGGTTAGTGGTATACAGTGGTAATTATTTTTATTCTTTTAATTATATTTTGATATTTTTAAATTAATTAAAATTTGAGCTATTATGCTATAGTATAATATTTATTTATTTTATTAAGAATTTTAATAGTCACTATTTAATAAGTGAAAAAAATGTGTTGCTATAAGTAGGATGTTTTTCAATTTTTAAAGTGTGAATAATTCATGTGATCTTTACCTTTATTTTAATATAAACAAACTCATCATTATAATAATTAAGTTTTGTTTTAGTAGACTTTGCATTTTCATTTATTTTTTGCATGTGTTTGACTGAGTGATATGAATTTGATTTTAAATGGTTTTGTTTAGAAAAAGCATAGACACCCTCAACCCACAAAACAACTAAACAACTAAAAGGAGAAACACAAGCATAAACAAAGAGAGTGAAAGACAGATGGGCAACAACCTAGCACAAACAAAGCATAAAAAAAAATACAAACCACAACAAAAATTGTTAGCCTTACCATTCAACCTATAATTTATAAATCTCTAGCCCCCAAAAAATTGTTGCTATAGATAGTATATATTTTTATTTGTTAAATATTTTTATCTCTTAGTTTTCGTTTTCCCTACATACCATTTGACTAGCAATATAAATGCTTTAACTTAGTGTACACATCATTTTATTGAAATATATTTTATTGGAATTTTATGTTGGTTCATTCTTAGTTTTGATATTTCCAAAAGTATAATTATTTAAGACATCCACTATAATAATTAAGTTTAAAAATTTTCAACTCCTTTAATTTTTTTATTATCTTATATTTTAATTATTAATATAAATAATTTTAATTTTAATAATTTTTTTCTTGAATCAATCTTTTATTATGATTTTTAATTTATTCAATCTTTAATACTTACCTTTTTTGATTAATCAAAATAAAAAAAATATTATCTCTCCTATGTATCAATGAATTATGGTTAATGTAAGCATGGAAGATCAAAATAATAAAAATAGGGAAAATAGAAACTAAGTCTAAACTCTAAAAAACAAATTACCACATTTTAATTAGATTTTTATATTTTAAAATAAATTAAAATTTATGTTATATATTTTAATATTTATGTTTTTATTTGAAATTTAAATAGTAACTTCATGAAAAATAGTGTTATAAGTAGCATATTGTTTTATTTTTTATAATTTTGAATAACATATTTTCTCTTAATTTTTGTCTCCTATGTTACCAATATAAATCATTTAACTTAGCTTCTCTATTTTTATATTTTCTATTCTATTAAATTCAAATATATAAAATAATCTAATAACAAATTCAAATAAATAATATATTTTTAATATATTATATTATTAATTTAACAACATATTATAATATATACACTATATAATACATATGTAACATATATAATATCTAATATATAATTTTAACATCATTATAATATTATAATATATATACAATATATGTAACATATATACCATCTAAAATATAATTTAATATATTAGAACTAAAGTTATAACAACAAATACAATCCTTAACTTAATCATTTGTTCTTCTTACACAAGAGTCCCACCTCATCAATAATTTCATTTCTAACTTCTTAAAACATAACTATTTAATAATTTTTTGGCAGGAACTTCGCTGCCTTGCAGTTCTTGTTTTATTTGTCATCTGCCTAGTAATGCCTACTTCTCCTTTTAATGAATATTTTATTTTATAAGGGTTGATTTAGTGCTGTCATTGATCTATTTCCTGCAAATATCAATGGTACCCACCATCCCGTGATCAGAAATTCAAGGATCGTGAAATCACGGGTGGGCGCCACATGTCCTATCTGGGGAGGTCAAGGGTTCATTTAGTGTTGCTGTTGATCTATTTCCTATAGATATCAATGGTGCCCGCCATCCTGTGATCAGGAATTCAAGGATCGCGGAATCATGGGTGGGTGCTACGTGTCCTATCCCGGGGAGCTCAAGGGTTGATTTAGTGCTGCCGTTGATCTATTTCCTGTAGATATCAACGGTGCTCGCCATCCCATGATCGGGAATTCAAGGATCGCGAAATCATGGGTGGGAACCACGTGTCCTATCTGGGGGATCAAATTTGAGCTATTGCTGACCAACTACCATTTGATCTGAGCCATTCCCCGCCATCCCGCAATGGTGCTTGGGTTGATTGCGAAATCACGGGTGGGTGCCACGTGTCTCATCCGATGAAGCCTAAAGAGTAAATGAAACACTAGCCGACTTTAAATGTATTAAGGGGCGAATTACTAAAGTGTTCTTAAGACACACATATTCTAAATCCACGGATATGTTATAATCTCGCTAGAAAAGTTGCTTGAAGGTTAACGACATGGCTGGTGACTATGTTAAAGGAACGAGATCAATGACCCCCGCTATCCCGCAATCAGTGACTACAAGGATCGCGATATCACGGACGGGTGCCACGTGCCCTTCATAAAGGATGAAATCTACGTAACCATTGATGAGATGTCTCTTCAAGATTGACGGTGCTCGCCATACTGCAATTATAAATTTTGAGATTGTGATGTCGCGAGTGCCTGCCACGTGTCTCATCCAATGAAGCCTAAGGAGTGAAGAAAGCGTTTACCGGTTTTAAATGTATTACGGGGCAGATTACTAATGTGCTTGTAAGATGCACATATTTTATTTCAATGCAGATGTTATGATTTTAAGGGAAAAGTTACTCGACAGTTAAAGGAAAGGATGGCGACCATTATTAAAGGAGCAGACTTTATGTTAAAAAGATCGACGGTGCCTGCCATCCCGCGATGATAAATCAAAGGATTGCGATATCGCGAGCAACTGCCACGTGGCATTCCTTCATGACGTATGAAATAGTGGGCCCCTTTATTGCCGTGTTGGTGATTATGTCAGCCTGTTTTGAAGATGGCCATCGATTATTTGATCAAACTGAAGGATCAATGGCTCAAATTTAAATATGTATAAAATTATAGTTGGAGCCATTCGTGCGGCTCACGAGTGAGCTTTAATGGCGGAGGAGACATCCACTGACATAATTTGATCGACATAAAATCAATTTACTCATCTCATTTGTATCACAAAGCATCCAGTATTTCGTGAAAACAGTTTCAGAGCCAAAGGTGAAATTGCAAGTAGCTACTGCTAGAAATTGGAGTTTGTGCAAAAAAATCCGTGAGTTAATTTTCTCTATTTCTCAGTCATTCTACACCTAAATTTGGGAAATGGGGGTTTGCTATGCTTGTCACTGAGTTCATTAAAATTTTTTGTTAGGGCTATTGTTTAATCATAAATTGTGAGGAATTGTGGTATTTTTACTCTGTAATTTCCTATCTCTACTTAATCATAGCCACTTCAAGTGTAATATTGTAGTGAGGCCTTAGTTTGTCTAAAATGGCGCCAACCAAACAGTACTCTAGCCACATTAAATATTTGAAAAGAAACTTGTACGATGATTTTCTAGATCAATTTCTATTATCAACAAATGACAGAAGGAAAGGTTTGGTGTTGATGCGAGGGAAAATCCTAGGGAAGGGGTTGGTGTGTAATAATTCCAACATTGTTGATGCTAGGGTTCCACTCACAGGCTTATAGATGTTCAGATTATGGTATGGACAGAGGAATTTGCCTCATCCTTTTTCAAATGGATGGAGGTACAACATGGGAAAGCTGGTTGTTCCAAATGTGTTCCCTGATGTGCACTTACTTAGAGCAGTGGCCAAAAGATATGACCCTATCACAGGGGTAATTAGAGATAATGATGGAGGGGTTCTATTAGAAATTAATAGAGATGTTATCCAACAGACTTTTGATTTGAGTGAGCCAAGTGATGACTTAGTTCCTATTAATCTTGAAAAAATGAAGGAGTATACAAAATTGAAATCTCTTATTAGGGTTAAGCTGCTTCCACCTCATCTGGTTAAGGCAGGGGATTCACAATTTCACATCAGCCCTAGTGACTAGGAACCCTTCATATTGAATTATTTTGGAAAGCCTTTTCTGGATACTTTCTATTCACTATGCTAGATTTTGGGTTTCAGCCCTGGTGCAGTAATGTCGATTGCATACATGTTCATGGGGGTGCAAATACAACACCCTAACTTCTCTGTAACATATGACTTCACTTCTTTTTTGGTGGAGAGGATACATGAAGGACTGTCAAAGTTGCAGAATGGTGATACTGGTACTCAATTCTTTTGGTATTCCATGTTGATGCATATGTTCTTGTTTAGGAATGTTGATTTCTTTGTTGAGAATATGAACTTAAGACAATTAGTTAATGGAGAAAGATTGCCAGTACAGATATGGGCTGCAAATTTATCTTGTAATAAGGAAAGCACCAGTTATGTGTAATTTGATAATTATTTTGCTGTAAGATTGAGGGCTAGATTGATGGTAAATGTACCTAGGATCCCTCAGGAACTGCATGATTTCCTTAGGCTGAAGGAGAGGAAACCAGAATTGAGGGTTTTACATAACTAGGGTGACATTATCCCATATCCAGTCAGCACTGTCCTAAGAATATATGGATTTCAAGGAACGCCTCATATACTGCCATACAATGTGCCACCAAGACTAGGGTTTGCAGAAGTTATGTGGCAGATGGGGTGTATTCATGAAGATAACCTAACTGGAAAGGGGAAGGAAACATTATTCCCTGATTATATAGTAGTGTCTGACTTTACATTTTCAAAGGGAGGCTGGACACATTTTGACAAATTCTTTGTTGATTACCATTTGAGATTTGGTCCAAGGCGACAACATGATCCTGAAGGTTTCTTTGCTCTTTTCAGACAAAGAAAAAAAGGTGGCAAATTTGCACATGAGTTCAATTTCCCTGAGGACTTGATCAGGAATGAATTTGATTTAAATAGACAAGAATTGAACAAAGAAAAGTGGATAGCTTATAGTAAGCTACTAGATATTGTGCATGAAATGGATCTGATGTATGATCCATTGATGGAATTCACTCCATACCAGAAGAGAATTGAATTTTTAATGAAGAATTTCAAGGAGATAATGGACAAGTTGACAACCAAAAAGATAAATTTAAGGCTAAGTCTGGATATGCAAGGACAAAGTGATATGCCAATTGAAACAAGACTAGTATGTCAACCTACAGAAAGGTGGCCCATCTATAGGAGGAAAAGGGATACTGGCAGTGATGAGGAAGAAGTAGATAGAAAAGGGAAAAAAATAATAAAGGTGCCTTCACAACCAGGCCCAAAATTTAAAGTACCTAGGGCAATCAAAATCATTGAATTAAAATCTTCACCATAGCGCAGTCCCCCATCACCACCACCTGAGCCAAGCCCTAAGAGGCAAATAACTAATCACGTACCTAAGGATCTCACAAATGAAATTATTGTTACTGATCAAGACATGCAGGTTGGTATATCGTCCCCTCCTAGGTCAGCTAAATTGGTTTTATCCGATTTGGATATGAAGGGTAAGAGTGTGCAGGATGCAAGAATGGAGGCTTGCAAGGAGTTCTTAGATGACAATGCATTTGTAAAGACTCCTGTATTCTTGCAATTAGCATGGAGGATGAAATTTGAGGAATATCAAAATAAATGCAAGTAGAGAAGAGAACTAAGGCTTGACAGGTCAGATCGGGAGAATGATGAAGAAGTTAAAGCTGAACTAATGGAAGAGTTCAAAAACATCACTCCTGAAGAAGGAAGACAACTAGTGAATCAGGCTGGTGTTTTGATTTTTCCTGAATGGGACATCGCAGATGCAGTGGCTTTCAGTGCCATTATGAAGTCTAAGAATCATTTTTAGAATTCTGAAGAAGTTAAGGCAGCATTACAAAACTCTGCCTTCAGTGAAGAATATGAGACCTTGGCAATTTGGGCATTGGCTCCACAAGGAAAAAAGCCAAACATTGCTGATATTAATCCAAATTTCAAAGGAGGATTAATAATAAAGAGGGCTTCAAAGACTACAACAACTGAAGCCACTAGTTTAACTGTGAATATGGCCAAGTTGGCCCAAAAGACTGCTGAAAGGGAGGAGGTTGAAAGAAAGAGCCTAATGGAGAATTATAACATTTTAATTGAAGAATATAGTAAAATGCAACAAAGGAATGTTGAGCTACAAACTAAAGTAGAAAGGTTCAAGTATAGACATACTAGGGAAATATCCAATGCTCCAGGAACCAGCACATCACCTCCCACAGCAGGGTCAATGCCTCCTGCTTCTCCAAATGTTTCTACACCAGGGTCTCCCATTCAAAATCCTGCTATTACCCCTCCTCTAGAACAAGTCGATGAACAAACAGAGTGCTCTATTGATCTAACAAAGAGGCAGCTCATGCAAGAAATTGATCAATTATAGACATCACTAAGGGTAAAAGAGGAGGGTTTTCTTTCAAAAGAAAAAGAAATTGTTACTCTTGTTTTGGAGTATTTAAATGAAAAGGTGGATAATAAACTACCCTCTATACATTCTT
>VDFB02153267.1:28178-40134 GCA_007258455.2 Sequoia sempervirens | reverse complement strand
ATAAAATTATATATTAATGTATTAATCTATTTAAATGTATCAATCAATTTAGTAATTTAAATCTATTGATGTGTTTTAATCTATCAATTTATTAATCTATTTGGATTATAAAATTAGATAATTTAAAAAGTTAACAAGTTGATATTATATCAAGATTTATAATATTCCTATATAAATAATTCTATAGAAATTGTTTAGATAGATGATTATATTTAAATATGTTGATATGTTTGAATTATACAAAATTGATATATTTCAATAGATTAATATGTTTAAATGATTTAGAAGTAAATTTTTATGAAGATGGAAGGTCAATTAGATTTATTATATTCCTATTTAAATAATTCAATTAACATTATTAATTATTAATTATTAATTATTAATTATTAATTATAATAATTTTATACATATTTAATAATTTTGTTAAAGAATATAATATCTAATTATGATAAGTTGAATAATTATATTATTTATTATGTAAAATATAGCTAATATATACTTTTCTATATTGTAGAATATTAAAACCTAGCTAAATGGCCCCAAAACTTTGAACTTAATTAACATATTGTAAAAGCTAACGAAACCAAGTTGTAACTCGCCAAATTGGAGAAGTGAAAGGTTAATGCCAGCACCGAGGAAGAGTTTGGAGTAGTAAAAATAAGGTCAATGCCAGCACCGAGGAAGAGTTTGGAGTGAAAACAAGGTCAATACTAGCGCCGAGGAAGAGTTTGGAGTTAAAACAAGGTCAATACCAATGCCGACGAAGAGTTTGGAGGAGTGAAAACAAGGTCAATATCAGTGCTGAGGAAGAGTTTGGAGGAGTGAAAACAAAGTCAATACCAGTGCCGAGGATGAGGTTGAGGGCACTCATGAAAAATTGACCACCAAGGGGCAATGAGTACTGTAAGTTTGGCATCCCCATTCTCTTTAACCTTCAATTTTCATGCCTAGTTTCCAAAGATCTTCTTGTACATTGGCACCCCCATTCTCATAAAATGGTATAAGATAAGACAGAAAAAATAAAATAGCTTATACAGAACATATCCACCTACAATCCCATTCAAGCATTTTAATTAATTCCTTGAAATATACCTAAAACAAGAATCATACACACCACAACAGTGAGATGAATGAAACAACCCTTGATCATTTTATTCAAAATTCAAATATGCTTGTACAATGGAGAGACATGAGTTTGAATTAATCATATCAATTCAAATGCCAGTACTGTCATAAAACATCAAATCCCCGTGAATTCAAAACCTACTACAGAATGACTCAAAACCTAAATTGCATTTTCCCTAAACCATCAGACTTTACAATTTGCTCTGCAACTTCATCTAGACTCGACCAAAAATATCTAACTTGCTAACCCATACTTCTAGCCTTGAAATCCTTCTTATAGAAAAAGGAGGAGCAAACAAGCATTAGGCCAGAAAGCACACGTGTCACCAGTCAATTGGATCGCCTTGTACTCTTCATAATTTGGCCAATCAAAATTGATCACCTCATTCACCTTGACACTATAAGGTTTGTACTTAACTACCACCTGATTCGCTTCTCTTTTAAAAGACTCCAAGAATGAGCTGGTGCTAATGATTTTTTCCATACAGCTCACCAACAAATCATAATTTGAGTTACCCTATTTTTCATGGTTTTGTAGTCCAAACATGATATAAAGTGGCTCTTACACTTTTTGTGATTACTGTAGCTTGTGTAATAGGCCCCGTGGATACTGTTCTAATTTTAGGATGCATGAATAGGGTGTAGGTTACAACAAAACATGTATGGGAGATCTGATTTTATGAATTTTTATCCATGTATAGACCTAATGGGTTGTTTCTAAAACACTGAATATAAATGATATACATACACACACACACACACATATATATGTATGTATATGTATTTTTAAATGTAAATGTAAATGCAATTACTGGATGCTCTCCTAGAACAATAAATGCTGACATATCAGTCATTAAAGAAATCTATATCTATGTATATAAATGTGTATTTCTAAATGCAAGTGTAAATGCAAAAGAGCATATATATGGTTTTGTAGTGTTATAGATACAACATATCCATAAATTAATGTAATTGAAATTCCTAAAGTCTTACAACACATATAATAAAATCAAATCATGATTGTTTCCTATAAACGGTTGGTCTTCTAATCTAGTCTTTTGAATGCCATCAATCATCCTACCTTAAAACATACCAAAAGTCTCCTAGCAATTAGACATGTAGGAAGATTTAAGATGACTTAAACAATTTTTATTGCCAAAGCATAAACTTATGATGACTTAACAAGGCCTAGTACACACTCCCTCCTTGTTAACCACTTAGACAAGTGGAAATTAAATGTAAATTTTTTGCTATTTTTAGTCATGTAGGTGTCCAATAAACCACTTGGTGGTGTTTCCCTTCGAGTTTATTTACTTGAATGAAGAGCAAAAGTCCTTTGATTACAATTAGAGAATACATTTGAGGCCTTGGTTGTGTAACTGGTGGACCATAGTCACATTTAACACTTGTTACAAAGTTTGGGAGTTAAAACGTTAAGTAGATTTGATTTGTGATAGACACATTTGGACAGTAGTAACAATAGCTTGCAATATATCAATACTTGATTACCTTATAACCTGTGAAATTCTAGCGATGAAATGATAGATTAATCATAATGTCACCTTGGGATCACATCACCATGAAAGAACTGCATCCAACATCCTTATGAGTGCAGGTACCACCAAATATAGGTACATTTTAGCCGGATCTATCTTCCTCGGCCGAGGAAATTGAGGAAGAGAGAGGGCGAGACATGTACTATGTCTAAGGGGGAGATCAACTAGAGGTCAAAATATTAGAAGAAAATTCCATAAATGCATGGAATTTTTTCTTGCTAAAGGGGGGTCATGTTCTTATGACGATGAGAGCATAGGCGGCGTCGAGGTTCCCTTGGGGTACAAACATCTACGGAAACAATGGGTGCAAAGGAACTTCCTCAATAAACACCAATTTTGTGTCCAGCGAGGAGGATATATTGCATAACTTCATACGTCATTACATGGTTTGGGCCTATTTTGCATGGGTACGGTATAAAGTTTGTTACAACAAGGATTCTTGGAGTGATAAAGTATGTTGGACCCTGTTACAGTTACAAACATTGGATGCAACTAGTTCGATATACATGAAGTATGCATAGGTATGCACTGTCAGCAAATTATATACAACTAAATGATAAGGATCAAAATAAAGGATTGGCTATGTACATTGACGGAAGGCCAAAAGCATCAGGGAATATTGTAGGGTTTATAAACAGTACATGACCTAGGTCAACAAATAAGCAACCCAATTGCGTATTCGAGGCGCGCGAGGGAAACCATGTATTCGTATGTGCTATAAAATCAATAACTACAGGGGAAGAGTTTCTAATTGATTACAATTTGAATCGCTTAGTTACAAACACAATTACTATGGGGGTGGTATGTACTATGTACCATTTTACCCAACCTCCAATTAATGACTCCAATATACCATTTTATTCTTATGTTTTTTTTCATAAGTTTATTGGTTTCATTTTGGTAATGTTTTTTTATATTTAATTTTTGTCACAGAGGGACACTAATTGTATGGAGAAGGCTCTGGCCCAGAGCACAGATCACAATGTATCTTCAGCCGCTTCTACCCAACAGGTTTACCTCATTGTAATTGTAAAAATTAGATATGAGGAAAATGTTTTATTATTATATTTTTTTCATAAATTTTTTGGGTTAATTTTGATAATGTTTTTAATATTATTGTTGCAGTCGACTGATCAAGGAAAGGCACCAGCAGTAGAGGAGAGCATCCATAGTGAGGTGTAGTCAATATTTTCTGATGATGACATGGCTTATTTAGCAAACCCTTTCGATATGATAAATAAGCTCATGAAAATATGCAATGAAGAAATGACTCAGTTGATGTTCAAAATGCCTCAAACAGATGAGATAAGAGAGAGGGTTAAAGTATTGATAGAGAGATTACAAAACTTGCAAATAAGCTGTCATGAGGTCTTTAATTATAATATAAGTTCATTCATGGTTTTATATTTTGTACTTTTTATGTCATGAACTAAAATATGTGTTATTTTTATAGGGCTATTTGCCTCCTCATGATGCTCTGCCATGATCGTGGTACCGCGAAGTGCTTCTCGAGGAGTAAGGGTTGGCAAGCAAGTGTCCATCCTGATCTCCTTGTGAAGGCATCGCTATTATCTAAGTAACCCCATCATCCATGCTCTATATTGTCATTTGTACGCCGCAACACATACCATGTGCATCCGCATTAACGCGACTCTCCGGTAGTGAATACTACACCAAAATATGCGAGAACATGTACTTGGGGATGCAGAGGCCATACTAGTAATCGTAATGTTTTAGCAAATACTCGATCTTCAGATAATACTTTCAGTATGGGAATACTTGGGTTTCATTGCCACTTGTGGTGACCGGTGACGCATTCCCATAAAGATAGAGAAGGTCCTGTGTAATTTTAAAAATGTTTTAATTATTATTCTATATAATCCAATTGAAATTTACTTATTGGATTGCTCTTTTAGACTATTGATCCCATGATCATTTTGCAGGGAAATGATATTTTTATAAACATCTATGATATTACATTACATTCTCGGCCCAAATTCATACGACATGGTGGAATGCCAAAAATGAAGATTTAAAAGATGAGCTCATTAATCGCTTAGTTGTGTTGTTCGGTGATAAAACATTCAACCGAACCAAGGTCCTTAAGAAAGCTGGTACCTATCTAAAGTATGCGAGGGACCAATATAGGTCACATTTAGAGAAGAACAAAAAGTACGAGCGTCCCCCCATGATTCCGGATAGGAAGTGGAAGGACCTGGTGTCCGATGGAAAGGAGAAGGCTGAAAAGAAAAAAGGAAAGACACCACTGGGCCAAGGAAGGTATGTGATATAGAAGCATAAATCTGTAAAAATCCCCGATTAATCACAATTTTTTAAAAAAACTGCAGGCTGGACGATTTTTTCCCTGATTTTTTCCGCTGGCGTTTCAAACTTCAAAATCGCCAAAAAAAAGTGTTTAAAATCTACAAAAAAACGTGAATAAAATTGAGCTGATTTTCGCGCAAAAAAAACCATGAGACCATGGCTTGTTGCTTACTATTGTGCTTTGATAGATTTTTCCAAGCATCCATAGCTTGTTTGAAAGCACCTATTTTAGGCTTTTAGCCATAGCAACAAGGCAATGAACTATTTGATAAAAATGCTTTGGTAGATATGTATGAAAAAAATGCAAGAGTATTAGACAAGGGAAGTGAACAATTTGAAAATGTCTCAAAGAAATCTAGTCTCATGGTGATGGAATGC
The DNA here is from genome assembly GCA_007258455.2 of Sequoia sempervirens. Taxonomy (NCBI): domain Eukaryota; kingdom Viridiplantae; phylum Streptophyta; class Pinopsida; order Cupressales; family Cupressaceae; genus Sequoia; species Sequoia sempervirens. The sequence continues at coordinate 34,750 of VDFB02153267.1, read as the reverse complement.
CATGATGAATGCCAATGATAAGCAAATTGCTATGGATTGTCATGGCATTCCACCGCGAGATCAAGATTTTTAGGCATTTTTCAAACAATTTGTTGGTGGTTTTTTATGCTGTTAACCAGGTTTGTCTCTTAATCTACCTATGGAATTTCCAATTCCAAATCAAGGGCAGCTCAGGACCTAGACCAACTGACGAGGATTTTAAAATAACCTCCTACACTTCAGGTTCTGCAAGACCCAGGAGGGTGATCCCTATAATGTGTTTATGATCTCTGCACCAAACTCATAAACAATCATTAACAAAATTACAGATAATCCCACAAATGGCTCAACATAATAGGATATCACTAAAATGAATTGGCCTTTCACCAGTAATGTCAGCTACCTGGAGCATGAGATAATTACAACATTATTCTGTATCTTATGATAGTCATTTAATTTGCAAATTTGGTGGCAAGCCCTAAGCAAAAACATATAGACACAAAGATTTACAAACTTGTATGATTTAGATCAGTGCCATATACCATTGGGGAGTCAAACTCATAAACAGTCACAATTCAACAACAGATTTAAATACTTAGCATATAGAATCTCTGACAATGTTGCATTACAACATTATCAATTTATGCCCCAACCTGATACTTCTTATTTAATCCTTTTACAAACATACCCATCCATGATTTCATCCAAGAATTTTAATTAATTCTTTGAATTAAAGCCAAGACAGAAAATACACACATCAAGATGATGAGATAAACATCATAATCCTTGATTATTTTATTCAAAACATGATATGTTTGTACAGAGGAGAGACTCTAGCTCAAGATATATCATCTTAGCTTGAAATGTTGGTACTATTATAAAACATGTGGTCTTCATAAGTTTAAAACCCTTTACAAAATAACCCAAACCTAAATTTCCATAGTATTCACAAAAGTTCTTACAATTTCTTGCTCTGCAACTTTACCTAGACTCGACTACAAAAAATATCTAACTTGCTAGCCCTAATTTCTAGCCTTGAAATCCTTCTTATAGAAAACGAAGGAGCAACAAGCATTGGGCCAGAAATTACACATGTCATTGATCAATTGGACCGTTACATCCCATTTCAAAACTGAAAACACAACCACCAAACCCCGGAGCATCTTTCTATTGATTCCACTCATTGCAAAATAACCGCAGCATCTGTTACTCCTCAAAAACTGCACCCAAAACCACCATGGAGCAAAACCAAAATTTAGTTATACATAATTATTGAGCTGTCAGTTGTCAGTACTATACACTGCTTCACTCCTCAGTTAAGTACTTGTCAACCCAACTCTGATATTCCTCATCCATTGGCCAATTAAAATCCATCACCTCCTTCATCTTGGTACTGTAAGGTGTGAACTTCACTACAACCTGGTTGGCCTCCCTTTAAAATGATTCCAAAAACATGCTAGTATTAATTATTTTATCCATGCTATTTACCAGCAAGTCATGATTTGAATCATCACAAATTAATTTAATTTGTTCATTAATAACCTCCTCTGCCTTTTCTTGCCATTGGCACTACAATGTCTTAACATTTCCACTTGTATCCATTATATCTGGTAGGAAAGTGTCATCCCAATCATCAAAATTCTTTATTAATTCCCTAATTTTCTTACTCAGATCATTAGGCAAGGCTTGGAATCCCTTTAATGATTTCACAAAATTTTGAGTAGGCTTTAATGATTGGGGCCTATTATTCACATCAAACCTAGAAGCCTTAAACATAATGTCCAAATCAATGGCCCTAGGAATCCATTTTTCAATCAGGGGCAGAATCATCTCCTTGTCTCTATTAATATTTTGAATTCCCTCCAAGAATAAAGAATACAAAGAATTTACAACTGGTAGCTTAGAATCAACCTTTTCATTTAAATGCCTTATAATGGTGTCTACCACCTCATTGTGCTTGGCCATAGCATTATCCTCACTCGGCCTTAGGGCAGCCTGTAATTATGTAACTTTGTTTATCATCTGCTCTTTGGTAGGATTTGTAGAAAGCTCAACCTCTTCTTCAATTGGCCCTGGTGTAGGGCTATCAATGGTGTCTGAATTGTGGATCCAGGAATAGAAATGATTGGAACAACAGGGGGTAATGACCATGAAGCAGTAGGTATTGCTCTAGCAGTAGGGGCACTAGAAGATTCTCCCACCTACCCATATCTCAACCTATCTACTTCAGATTGCAACTCAACATTTCTTTGTTGTATCCTACTATACTCCCCAATCATTGTGTTATATTTCTCCATCAAGCTTTTCTTCTCAGCCTCATCTCTTTCTGCTATTTTCTGGGCCAATTTGGCCATATTCGGTGTTAAGCTTGTGGCCTTTGTTGTTGAGGTTTCAGAGACTCTCTTGATGATGAGCCCACCCCTTAAATTTGGACTGAGATTAGCTACATTTGGTTTTCTTCCCTGAGGTGCTAAAGTCCATATCGCCAAAATTTCATACTCCTCACTAAAGGTAGAGTCTTGTAGTGTTTCCTTGACTTCCTCCTCACTGCCTTGCATAGGATGCTTTGATTGCATGATAGCATTAAAAGCTACAACATCAATAATGTCCCATTCAGGGAGAAGTAGGACACCAGCTTGAGACACAATTTTCCTTTCTTCATCAGGGGTGAGGTTCTTGAACTACTCTATTAGCTCAGTATTGACCTCATCATCATTTTCCTGATCAAACCTGTCAGGCCTTGTTTCTCTTCTTTCCTTGCATTTGTCTTGATATTCCTAAAGTTTCAACCTCCAGACCAACTGCAAGAACACAGGAATCTTCACAAAGGTATCATCATCCAAGAATGCCTTGCAAGCCACCATCCTTGCATTCTAAACATTATGTCCTTTTATATCTATATCAGTCAACACCAATTGTGCTGACTTAGGAGGTGAAGCAGTGCCAACTTGCATGTCTTGATCAGTGACAATTATTTCATCCACCAAAGTGTCTTGTGGTTCCTCAATTCTTTGTCTCTTAGGGCTTGGCTCCGGTGGCAGCTCCATAGGGTCATCTCGAGGTGGTGAATCAAGATCCACAATCTTTATTCCTCCAGGCTTTCTAATCCCTTGGCCAAATTGTGATGAGGCTTTCATTATTTGTTTACCTTTTCTGTCTCCAATCTCTTCATCACTACTATTATCTCTTTTTCTTCTGTATAAGGGCCTATCAATTGGTGGCTGACAAATTGGCCTTTCTTCCATAGGCCTCACCTCTAATCCCTGGATTTTCAAATCTACCTCCAAGTTTATCTTCTTGGTTCTCAGGGTGCTCATGATTTCTCTGAAATTACTCATCAGGAAATCAATTCTTTTGTGAAATGGAGTGAACTCCATTAATGGATCATACTTAGGATCCAACTTATGCACTAGGGCCAACAATTTCTCATAGGCAATCCATTTTTCTTTATTCAATTCTTGCCTACCCAAATCAAATTCATTCATAATCAAATCTTCAGGAAAGTTGAAAACATGGGAAAATTTACCACTCTTGATTCTTTGTCTAAATAAAGCAAAGAATCCCTCAGGATCATGCTGCCTTATGGATCCATTCTTCAAATGGTAATCATCAAAAAAATGATCAAAATGAACCCATCCACCCTTGGAAAATACAAAATCTGAGACAATAGTATAATTAGGGAACAAAGTCCCTTTTCCTCTTCCTGTCAGGTTATCTTCATGGATGCATCCCAGCTGCCACAAAACCTCTGCAAATCCCATTCTTGATGGTACATTGTATGGAAGAATATGGGGGGTTCCTTAGAAACCATAAACCCTTAAGATAGTGCTTACAGGGTATGGAATGATGTCACCCCAATTATGACATACTTTTAACTCAAGCCTTCTTGCTTTGGGCTGGAGGAAATCATGCAAATCCTCAGGAATTCTTGGCATATTTACCATTAGTCTAGCCCTGAGCCTAGAAGCAAAGCAGTTGTCAAACTGCACATAGCTAGCATCCCTCTTGTTGTAAGACATATTTGCACTCCAGGCCTGTACTGGTAGCCTTTCTCCATTTACCTCTTGCCTCAATTCCATCTTCTCTAAGAAGAAGCCAACATTCTCATACAAGAAAATATGCATTAACAAAGAGTACCAAAAGAAAGGAACACTAGTGTCCCCCACAAATAAGTTCAACAAACCCTCATGCATTCTTTTAACAAGGAAAGAAGCATAATCATATACTATAGAGAAATTGGGATGCTGAATCTGAGCCCCCATAAACATATAGGCAATGGGCATCATAGTATTAGGACTGAAACCTAAAATTTGGCAAAGTGAGTAGAAGGTTGCCAAGAAATAATCAGCAAAACAATTTAACCTGAAAGATTCCTGATCATTCGGGCTGATATGAATCATGGAACTGTCCACCCTAGCTAGATGAGGAGGAAGCAATTTTGATCTAAAAAGAGGTTGAATCTTGGCATACTCTTGTTTCATCTCCTCGAAGTCAATCTGGACCAAGAATGAGCCATTTTCACTCAAATCAAAAACCCTCTGAATTACATCTACATTTACATTCAATAAAACCTCACCATCATTATCCCTTATAATCCTTGTGACAGGATCATATCTTGCAGCCATTGCCAAGAGGAGGTCAACATCAAGGAACACATTCGGTACTACAAGCTTTCCCATACCATACCTCCAACCATTTGAAAAAGGGTGAGGTGCATTTCGCTGGCCATACCATCTTCTAAACAGTTCTAAACCCGTCATTGGTACCCTAGCATCTGCAATGTTGTAGGTTCTATATCTCAACCCTTCACCTAAGGTTGTCCCTCTCATCAAAACCAAACCCCTCTTCTTGTCGTTTGTTGATAGGGGAAATTGGTCAAGGAAATCATCTTACAGATTCCTCTGCATGTAGTCAATATGGCCAGAATGTTGTTTTGTTGGTGCCATTTTAAACAACTAGGGCTTCTCAAAAAATCAAATTGTGAACAGACTAGTGCTACTCAAAATGAAAACACAGTAGAATTTGCAATTTCCCAATATTCAAGAGAAATAGTAACCCTAAAATCTTAATTCAGAAAAACCCTGATCAACACAGCAAAGCTTTTCGCAAGAAACACATTCGGATAGAATAGTGATGAAGAAAATAACTCATGGAAATTCGTGTTCTACAGAAAATCAAACTCTTGCCGAATTTGCTTTTGAAAGCTCTATCTCTGGCTTTGGACTGCTTCGAATATGCTTGAATGCCTTAGTGGTGAAAGTAGTCTACAATTAAACACTTGAACTTTATGAACATTGCCGATAGACATCTCATCTGCCATTAAAGCCTACTTGCATACCGTGCCAATGCCTTCAATTGTATTTGACGTTGATTTAAATCTCTGCCATCAATCTCTTGTTTCAATCAGATCATAGAATGGTCCTCCTTAAAAATGCTAACAATGCCTTCCACATCATCCCCAAGGCCCACCATTATATGCAGCACCAGGAAGATACACGTGGCGCTCGCCTGTGATATTGCAATTGCTCAAGTTGGGATTACGCGATAGCGGGCAACCATTGATCTCTTCATCAGTGACTACGATCAAGTAAAACAAGGGATAGTCTTAAGGCCTATTCGCTGAGCAGCTTTTTCATCAAGATTAAAACATTGCTGTTGATTATAAACACATGTACAACTCAGGCGATTTAGTAACCCACTTGATAACACACTAAAGTCCGATGCATTTATTAAATCATTTTATTTGCTTTTCAGACATCGGTAACCTGGGGCACGTGGTGCTCACCCGCGATATCGTGATGGCTCAAGTTGGGATTGTGATTTGTTGGGAGTGGTCAGGATGTATCTACGAGGAGATCAACAACCATCAAATAACCCCTGCAAAACATTAAACATTACTTAGGAGAAAAAACTCAAGGAAGGGGATGTGGCTTAGGGAAATGACGGTCGATGACATAAGGTTGTTTTAAAAACATAAGGCACAAACCTGACTCAGACTTTGGTAAATAAAAGGAGGCCAACAATAAAATATTTATCATTTTATTAAAAGGGGCTAGGCCTTAGACGAGTTAATGAGACATAGGTTGTTTTCTTTTTTTAAAAACCTTCTCCAAAAAGTAACGATAGAATAGACCCATACCAAAGATAGAAAACCAAGTGTTTATGAAAGCAAAGTAATAACTCCAGCCCTAGGCACCACTCGGATAAACAAGACCAACCAATAATAAAAGAAATCCCGAATGTAAATTTGAGGCTCCATCACAATTCACTGCCTTGTCTATGTTATTGCTTACTATTGTGCTTTGGTAGATTTTTTCCAAGCATCCATAGTTTGTTTGAAAGCACTTGTTTGAGGTTTTTACTTTTTAGCCATAGCATGAAGGCATTGAACTATTTGATAAAATGCTTTGGTAGACATGTATGAAAAATGTGGTAGCATAGAAAAGGAGGAGCTATTTGAAAAATAAGCCAGGTCGTGGTCTCATGGTGATGGAATACTACAATCCACGCCATGACAAGCAAATTTATGGATTGTCATGGCATTCCATCACCATGAGACCACATTTCTTTGAGGCATTTTGAAAACAACACCG